>QXTE01000066.1:8119303-8156395 GCA_003942145.1 Platysternon megacephalum | reverse complement strand
CATATAACAGTGAGTAAGGGTATCTAGCCTATAAGATATCATTCATTTTATATATATATATGTAGTTGAATATTTGGTGAATACAGTTCTTGTGAACACTGGATATATCAACAAAAATCAGAATCTGTTACCAAATGATTTCCAAACAGAAAAAAGGGCTACATTTGTTGGATAATTTCTTTACAATGAATAATGTTATCAGCTTTACTGTCATACATTAGCAGTGAATGTGTCAGTATCAAGTATAAATGTTTCGTTATGGTTTATGTCAATAGTTTTATTTTAAATAAGGGTGTATATTTGTTTGTGATTTACAGTTTTAATCACCATGAGAACGTATTCAAGGGTGGACCATGACTTGCTCATCTCTGTATACTTGGGACACCTCATGCAGTGCAAACAAAGTTGGAGAGTCCAGGCAATTCTTGGGCTAATAGTAGTTAACTTCCCTAATGAAAAACCTCAGAAAAGACCTTTTGACTTCTTTGTGTGGATTTGCCGACCATAGCACAACAATTTCTAATTTTCTCTTTTCAAAATGATTGCATGTTTTTCAAAAAGCAATGTAAGAAGCAGCAACTGGTTTGTGGCTGGCAGTAAGACCTGGGAGCCAAATGATTTTCACAGTATTTGGGCAGCTACTCCCCTCTTCTCCCTCCAAGATCAAATACACTGCAAGGTTCACTAAGAACTCCCGACACACTGAGGATAAGAAAGAATCATAACTTTGGTGTGGTTTGATTTTGCAAAATTTAAATGACTGGTTTGGGTGTTGCTAATTCAACTGGATTGAACTCAGACCCCTTTTTAAATCAATTCCCTTCAGCATCTGCAAGTTCAGAAAAATAAAAGATGGTCACAACTGGAGCTGGTTTTGATTTTGTGAAACCTAAACTAAGACTAAGGACTGGTTTGAAGCCAAGCCCCATTTATTCAATTTTTTACATTTGGGAGGGCTTACATTAATGGATCTTTATCCATTATATTTACATATGATTGTCTGGGTGAAGTAGTTATGATATACATAGTTTTAAAGGTGATATAAACAACTTAGGTGACTTTTGTATTAAGTTAGTATAATCAGTGTCTTTTATCTTGTATGTTTTCAACATAAAGAGAAAAAAATACAGTTGAATCAAGTAGGAGAGAGTATGCCAGGCACTGGAACTACTGATCAGATAACAACAGATAATGTTATATTTACTGTTATACAAGCCAATGTTAATGACCAATATCTATTATTGTAGGTTTTAGAGGTTAGGTTTAGATTTAAGAGGTCAAAAAAATCTGGACTCAGTTCCATTGGCTTCAAGAGAGCCAGGCTAATTTACACCTACCAGTGACCTGGCCCAAACTAATTGTACATTATTTTGACAATGAGAACCTCACTCTTAAGGCTTTAGGTTTCCTGAAACATTAAAATGAGAAAAATGGAAAGTACAAGAAAGAAAAAGGAAAAGTTATAATCACCTGCCTGAACAAGTAACATTCCCTTACGCAAACCACATATTTCAGTTTCCCTGCCGGCGGTAATACTGGAAAGCAGCCCTGAGAGAGGGATTCAGACTGAGTACTTCTTAATTATAAGCAAGATAATAAGGTCTTGTAAAAACACAAAGTAAACTTCTGTTACTAAAACACTTTCAACCCTGTTTTCAGGGTTTTTTCCTTGGTAATTTATTATACCATATCTATCTAGACTCCATATGGCCCTCCTCCCCATAGTATCTGAGCATCTTTGAGCATCTAAGATAATTTATTCTTTAACCTACAAACATCACTTTAAGTAACTATCCATTTGGCTGATAAATTTTTGTTTTGCTGCAGACTCTTTAGTTGATTTGAAGCCCTTATAATCAGTCAACTCTTACAGCCTGACAGTTTTTGCATTTCACTTTCCATCAGATGGAGTAAACTAAAATTTCTCCAGACCCCTCAACCATGAGTAACAGGTTTCTGATTCCTCATTGCAGAGGAGACTGGAAACAGAGGTCTATGCAACTGGGTAGGGTGGACATTGGAATTTCACTTGGATGTCGTTATTTTATTGGAGAGCAAAGATTTCTTTTTGAATCAGCCAAAGGCACTTCATAGCAGATGACATTTTGAGCTGGCATTTACAAGCCAAAATACCTGAGCACTTTATTTTTGATACACCTGCTCATGCAGAGACTAATGTGCAGCAATTTAGTGAAACCAAGCAATACAGTGCACCGTAAAAGAGCACACTAAAGATGAATGTGCATTCCTGTAGCCACGAAGAGTAGTGAAGAGCCAGAGCTGAAGAGGAGGTGCTGAAAAGGAAAGAGGAGCTCATGATAGTAATGTTCTGCCTAGCATCATCCCCAAATGACAAGCTGTGGTGGAAGGAAGCCAGATCCAATCCTACTGGGGTACCTAGTATTGTTAACACCTTTCTCATCCATGTCCTTTCCCATCTGAGCTTAGAGTGCACCCAGTGGGATTTTGGCTGTCTCCTGCTCAGTAAGGGAAGGGCTCTCTGTGTCCCAACCACCCCTTCTCCACTCACTAAGACAAGATCTGTCTCCAAGGGTTTAAAGTAATAGATGAATCCCACAGAAGACTAGGCCCTGATGCTGCTCTCATTTACACTGGTGCAAAACTGGTGTAAATGAGAGAATGGGCCCTTGTGACTGTTCTGTCTAGTGCTGACATGGTGAACCCTACAGCCAGCATTCTTTACTTTTTTAAGCTTAGGTTTTGCCATAATTTTGCTCCCTTGCCAAGACATTGGACCAGATTCTCCACTGGCCTGCATCTTGCATAGTCATTTACACCAAGCAAAATGACTGTGCAAAGTGTGTGTAAGTCATTATCACTCTTATTTCATGGCATTTTATCCCACTATACATATACTCAGCAGCACTATAAATGGCTAGACAAGGTGTAGAACAGGACAGAATCTGGCCCTATTGCCTGTTTCATCTTCTCTCTTCTTAAGATCTCCTCACTTCTCAGCACATTTTTCACTTCTTCCCAAGGGAAGCAAGTTTTTTGCTACATCAGTGTTAATAGCTTTTAATGGCACTGAATGTCATTTCCTGAATAATAAGCATCTCTGCTACCCCAGTGACATCTTTGTTTGTTTGGGAATCACGGACTTATGTGATCTTAATTAAAATCTTATGTTCATGAATATTGCAGGTATAGTTTCTTACTATTTTCTTATTCTTTGGCTCTTATCCCAACAGGGCATCAAAGTCTGGAACCCTATGCTCCATGAAGCACTGGCAGAATCCATTTTGTTAGGATAATTTTTTTTTTTTACATGCTATGATTTGAACACAAATTGTCTCCCAGGATATAAAAATAGGGTTCCATGCTTAACTATGGGAAGTCGTGTTTGTGTTTCCTAGCATACACTGATCACTAGATTGGCCCCAAGAAGGAGTCCTGACTCCTGGCCATGGTGTCACAAGAGACCAAAGAGGCATCAACTGATTTCAGCCTCAACTATAGGCCAGATAGAGCCACAGTTGGCGTGTGCATTGAAGTGCATGGAGCTATGCTGATGTAGAACAACTGTTTCTATGTGTGTCTGAGTAAATTGAAAATTCTGTTCTTGCACTGAAGTCAGTGGAGTTACTCCACATTTACACCATTGTGAGTAGAGTTTGGCTCTAAACATCCAATTGCCGAACAATGGTTCTGATTCTCTACAGCCATGTACCTCATGTAGTCATTTAAAGCTATGCAAAGCATAGACGCTGCCCCCGTGGGTGCTCCGGGGCTGGAGCACCCACGGGAAAAAATTGGTGGGTGCGCTGCACCCACCGGCAGTTCCCCGACCCGCCCCCCCGCTCCAGCTCACCTCCGCCTCTGCCTCCTCCCCTGAGCGTGCAGCCATGTCCTGCTTCTCCCCCCTCCCTCCCAGTGCTTGCACCACGAAACAGCTGTTTTGCGCGGCAAGCGCTGGGAGGGAGGGGGAGGGGGAGGAGGAGGAATGCGGCGCGCTCAGGGCCGGCTCCAGGCACCAGGGGAGCAAGCACGTGCCTGGGGCGGCACATGTTACGGGGCGGCATTCCGTCCATTCTTGGGGCGGCAGAGTCCCAGTGTGTTTTTGTTTTTTTTCTTCTTCGGCCGTTCGGGCGGCGGCAGTGCGAGCGTTTTTTCGGGTTTTTTTGCTTGGGGCAGCAAAAATGGTAGAGCTGGCCCTGGGCGCACTCGGGGAAGAGGCGGGGCTGGGGCGGGGATTTGGGGAGGGGTCCAACGGGGGCAGGGAGGGGGCGGAGTCGGGGGGGCAGGGAAAGGGGGGGCGCAAGCACCCGCCGGCGCCAAGGAAAGTTGGCGCCTGTGATGCAAAGCAGCTGTAAAACACTGCCCCAGTTAGAATTTATACGTGGGTGGCCGATTTTACATCCACTTCACACTCCTTAGGCCCGATTCACCACTATGTCCTTCCACTTTTAGACAGGTGTAATTCCATTGAATTCAATGGAATGATAGCGTCTTAAAACTGAAGTAATGTAGTGGTGCATCTGGTCCACTTTGTACCAGTACAAATCACTGCACAAGTGGAGAATCAGACCGTAGGGTATCAGACACAGGACTGGCCCTAGTAACCAATAATATCAGAAGTTGCATGGGGCACCTACAGGGAAGGGGGCAAACAGAAATGCCGACTCTGTCATTTCTGAGCACAGCGTAGAACACGATAGATTGACTAGAACTATATGTACAACAGTAGCAGGATGCCCAATTTGACATACTGTAGATATCTTGTTCAAATATCTAAACAAGCCTAAAGTATATTTATCTAAAACATTTAACCGGTTTGAGCCGACACAAAAACTAGATGGCATTTGCCTTCTCCACATACAGATGTATTGACATTAATTACAGGTACTGGCACAGAGTAAATTAATGTCCTATGGGCAGGAAGTCCAGGTTTTTTTCTTTTTTTTATTCCATTTTCCAGGGCTTCTGAACCATGAAGATGTAAACAACTTATTACTGACTCTTCAGATGTGATTTCATCAGACATCCTGGATGTCTTGATAGGGATCATATACCGTGTGTTGAATAATAGAAAGGCTAGCATGTTAATCTTATGACTAATGCTTGTGCATTTGGCCACCATCTGGAATTCAGTCCAAAAATCTATTAGAAGAAAGTTTGAAAGTGTTATTCGGTTTTGTTCATTTTAGTATAATAAAATATTCCATTAAGTACCTCCATTAGGAACCTGTATTCTTAACATTACATGGAACTGTTGTTAAAAAACAGTTGTACTAACAGCACTTAATGGAATGTAAAAGGGAGCTGAGGTGCAATGCAGTAACATGCAGAGTGTTATAATTGAAAGCATTATGATTAGGGAGAATGTGTTTCCATTTATAATTGTAAGCAGAGATTTTGAAAAAAGCCTAAGACAGGGGTGGCCAACCTGAACCTGAGAAGGAGCCAGAATTTACCAATGTGCATTGCCAAAGAGCCACAGTAACACATCAGCAGCCCTCCGTCAGCTTCCCCGCCCCCCCACCCCCAGTGTCTCCCACCCGCCAGCAGCACCGCTGATCAGCACCTAACCCTCCATCCCTGCACCTCCCGCCCACCACGATCAGCTGTTTTGTGGTGTGCAGGAGGCTGGGGGGGGGGGAGAGGGGGAGAAGGAAGAGGAGCAAGGGCGCAGCAGACTCAGGGGAAGGGGCAAGGGCCTTGGGGGAAGGAGTGGAGTGGGGCTGGGGCCTAGGACAAAGCCAGGCATTGAGCAGNAGGGGGAGAAGGAAGAGGAGCAAGGGCGCAGCAGACTCAGGGGAAGGGGCAAGGGCCTTGGGGGAAGGAGTGGAGTGGGGCTGGGGCCTAGGACAAAGCCAGGCATTGAGCAGTGAGCACCCTGTAGCACATTGGAAAGTTGGCGCCTGTAGCTCCAGCCCCGGAGTTGGCGCCTATGCAAGGAGCCGCATATTCACCTCTGAAGAGCCCCACCCCTGGCCTAAGAGAATTAGATGCCCATTTCCCACTGAAATTCAGCCCCTAACTTCCTTAGACTCCTTTGACTATCTCAGCTGTAAGAAATTACAGCTACTCAGTATCCCAGTTGGTCAGGCAGAAGGGCTCCAGACTGGCCTGTGAGAGGTCACCAGTTTGAGTCCCACCAGACATGCTGGAGATGATACTTTCCCATTCTCCTGGAAACTTCCTCTCTCCTACAATTTACCTGTCTTCTCTCCACTTCCATATATCCTCATCTGCACGATTTTCCTCCAGCCACCTGCAGGTGGCTAGACACACAGTTGTGACTTCTCCTCTCCCCCTACACACATCACACATGTGATCTTTCAGCTATCCCCCCCACACACTCTCTCTTTCTTTGGTGCAATAGTCCTCCCACCCCATCCCACACAACGAACACACAAACACAGGCATGCACATGGAAAGAGTGGGTACATGCACATGGTGCTGACTCCTGACTCTGTCTGCCAGCTCCATTCTTACAAACTAGCAGGAGATTGAAAATGATAAGAATCAAGCTCTAATATGCTCTCAGAGCAGGAATATCATCAAGTACACTCCTCTGCGGGCTCAGAAAAACGGAACAAACAGATACTACAGATAACTGTTGCAATGGTTATGTTATACCTGACAGGTGTATAACCATATCGGTGATCCTGACCAACACAATGTACTGGACTGCATGTTGGCTTTTGCCCAGTTCATCAGGGTTTTAAAGAATGACAAGGCCCTTAATTTGAAGATTGATGGGGTTTTTTCCCTAAATAAAAGGAGTAAATTTTAAAATGGAAGATTTAAAAGGCACAAAGCAAGAGTCCAGAAATGTTGGTGTTGTCTCTTTAAATATAAATTAATTTACATTTTTAAAATGATAAATTATTAATATCGGAGGTAACAATTGTGGAAAGGATTTGCAGGTCCACATCTGTGATCAGTACATTAACAGGTCCTGACAGATTTCTATTAACACAGAACATACACACACAGGGCCACAGTCAACACTCTGTTACACCACTTTTAGCTGTTGTAATTCCAATAATGTGAATGGAGTTAAGCTGGAGCAAAATTGGAGTAACACATTTGAGATTGAATCCCGCAAACATAATCACCCTGGTTCTCCTTTCACTTAAACTGGTGTTAGGCTGCTTGAGTTCAGTGGAATTACTCCCGATTCAGACTGGAGTATGTGAGAGCAGATTCAGACCCATAACTGACAATGGGATGACTCAGCGGTGTATGGATGTGAATCTAGTTCAGCAGACTGCCAAAGTAAAAATGTGGGGTCCAGATTTTCACAGTAACTCATCTCTGAATTTGGATCCAGCATCTAAAATAAAATGGAGGGAAATCTTGTGAAGACAATTAATTTCTCTGGTTTTCACCTCAACCCTCTCAGGATGCCCTCTTACCAATCCACAGGCCCCCCAGCAATCACGCAAGTGTTTCTGGGGTCTGAACTTCCAGTGGGTGGTGAGAGCAGTGCGGAGTGGACTGCAGTGTTTCTCACCACCCATGGCAATATGAAGGTCGGGTCAGGTTCCACCCTCAGTTAGACCCTTGTGAAATTACAGGGACAGTGGCCTAAATTTACAGGTCACAGAGAGGCAGCTGGGGAAGCACCCAACTAATATCCCTCAATAGTCCACAATGGGGGTGGGGGCCCCATGGGCTTCCTCCCACAAGACAACAATCCTGAGTCGAGCATTAAGATGGAAATGGGGCACTGGGAAAAGAGTGTTGGGCAGAACTGAAGGTATAACCTAGCAGGGACAGAGCCTAATTTCTACTTTCAAACCTTGGCAGTAGAAATCAGCCTTCGATGGGCTCTGGAAGCCTGGAAGATAAACCCAGATCCACGCAACTGGAAAATCTGAAGAGTGTTTGGATCCAGAGTGCAGGGTTTGGACCAATCTTTAATATAATCAGGATAAAGCATGAATAAAAACAGCTCAAATCTCCCCAGGAAGATGCATAATGCTTGTTGTCTATGCAGCATGGAGAAATTCTCACTGTACATGCTCACATAGTACCTGTCTTTTAGGGCTATAGGTCGCTTCGTATCACAAAAAGAATATCCATATCATGAGGCACCAAATTGTTTCTAAAGCAAGGAGGGTCCCCCATACTGAAATGTTGCATCCTCCTGAGGACTAAGGAAGAACTGGTTTTCACCAGAGAGGAAACTGGTATCATTTACAGTAACTAGAAACATATAAGGTGACCTGCCTGTCATTCAGAAAACCACCAAGTGACTCAAAAGATCTTTGACTATTTTTTCAGGATCTGCTGTTAATGGGACAGGAATTGTTCTACTGCCATTCATGTTATGTTCCTTTATTAGCCAGAACCTTTAGAAAAATAATACTCCTCCCAAAATGCAAACATGCTTGGTCAGTCCCTGAGAAAAAAAGAGCATCCTCTGTTTATCCCCCAAACCCCACCTTCTCAGTCCCTGTGAAACAATCTGGGAGCAAAGCCAAAGTTTCCTGCTATATAAGACCCAGACAGTACAGGTGAACTATTTCTCCTGACCAACATCTGACTCAGTATCCTTGTGCCAAACTCCACTCAGGATGGGGTTTGGTCACGGGATACGGGTCTCCATATGGGCCTTTATGTTAGGTGTCTGCTGTGCCCAACAACAAGGTAAGAACCCATTCACATTTCATTTTGCTCTGAGAAAAGAAAAGAAAAAGTCTAATTTAATTGGCTCTATATGGATATAGTTTAAACAGTTTTATTTCTTTTACTTTGCAAACCTTCTAAATGGTTGCATTTAAATGAGATTTGTTTGTGTCTTTTTATTTTTGTACCATTTCCATTAAATATTTAATGTTTGTGTATTAACTGGACTGATTTAATTTCATCTTGCCTCAAGCCAGTACAATTAACAACATTTGGATGAAGATAGCTTTGAAGATCAAAACAAAATAATAACTATCCATCTCTTGAAATGTCGTGATTTCACTATCAGTTTAAAATGTTTTAAAACATTTTCTTTTTGGTGAGTTTTCCACTAGGATTGTTGTTAAATCCTACATTTTAATGTAATCATAAATGTTAAAATTACCCTATACTTGATCAGACCCATGGTCCATCAATTCCAGTATCCTATTAATCACACTCCCCAGTACCAGATGCTTCAGAGGAGGGTGCAAGAAACCCTGCAATAGACAGTCATGGGGTAACCTGCACCCAAAGAAAGTTTTCCTCCTCACTTTCTTTGGGTGCAGAGGTAGTCTCAAGCTCTGAAACATTAGGGTTTATATCCTTTTCAAATTATTTATGTCTGTTAGTATCTGTTATTATAACTCTAGTTATTCTTGTGATCCATATAAGCTCTTGGATTCAGCGATATTGTGGTAATGAATTCCCCCGCCTAACTGTGTGTTGTTGAATTTGCCACTTTTCATCTGAGTTTCAAATTTGCCACTTATATTTGCCAATTTATATTGATTCTTCCCTTGTTTTTTTGTATAATCAGACGGGGTGAACTGAAGTACCTGATCTACCTTCTCTATGTCATTCATCATTTTGTATGCTTTGTTATTATGATAATGTTACATTAATTAGAACTAATCCCAAAAGCCCTTACTCATGTGAGTAGTTCTATTAAATGTAAAGATTACTTGCATGAGTAAGGGCTTGCAGAATTGCTCCTATTCGTATATCATAATTGTTGCCACTTTTTGAGAAATGTTTCCATAATCCTTTGTGCTAATGTAAATTTTCTCTTTCTTGTTCACCATTCTCTAAACACTGTCAAGTGTAAATATAATGATTTTCAGTGAATTTTGTTTTTCATAAAAGTAAGGGCAGGCAGCAAATTAAGTCAGGCATAAAATGGAGCAGGCAAGAATTGTACAAGCTTTTATTTAGAGTTCTGCACCTCAGCACTGATTCTTTGCTATTCTGGCCCAGGGCCTCTTCTGGGCAGAAAAAGTTATTTCTACTGGATAATGATAACCTGACAGGTGGCTTTGTGATATGGACAGGTGGAGACTAGACTGAGGCCACCAAATTCCTTTTCTCTTGCATCCTACTGTTATGCAAGTGTCTCTTTCTCACATTCTCTGAGTAGAATGACTACAAAATAAGGATGCAATCCTGCTTGGTTAGAAAATTTTAAGGCGGGTGGATTCCTCCCACTACCACCACCCATAAACTTTCTATGCTGATTTTTTTTCTTATTTGTCTGCAGCATTTACTACTAATACTCCATCTGGAACAGTGACCTTCATCCCGCCACTGACAACAAGCCCAGTAATAACATGTAAGTTAAGCAAATAGTCTAAAAAATTCCTCCATCTTTCTGAAGTACTGATCAGAAAGTTAAAATAAACAGGGAAACAGACTGATTAATAAAAAAAATGGGTAGATCAGTGGTGTAAGGAACAAATAGCTGGATAAACATGATATGATGGCAAAACAATGAGTTGATTGATAGGTAGGCAGACATATGATAGATAAGTAGAAACACAGAAATATAGATAGGTTGGTACATTATAAATGGCAGACAGTAGATGGGTGGAGAAACAGAGATGGGTTAAATAAGTAGGTGGATAGATGGACAAATTGATTATGTATCACAATTATGTGTCACAATTGATAAATGGACAGAAAATAAATGGAAGGGGACAGAGCAATGAATAAACTAAAGAAATGAAGGCTTGGGCAGACTGATATAATAATATTCACGTTAAATCAGTGAATTTCCAGTAAATTCTTAAAACGAGTTTTCAATCCACAGCCTTCAACCCTGCTCACAATGGCCGCGTATGCAGTACGTGGGGCAATTTCCACTTCAAGACTTTTGATGGGGACATCTTTTACTTCCCTGGGCTCTGCAATTACATCTTTGCTTCCCACTGCAATGCTGCCTATGAGGATTTCAACATCCAAATCAGGCGCGCTGTGGTGAAAAATGTTCCTACTATCAACCATGTCACCATGAAGCTCGATGGGGTGGTTTTTGAAATGGCGAAGAACTTTGTTGTTGTCAATGGCAACAGGTAGGTTTAGACATATCACTGTGTGTGCTGAACATAGCTGTTTCCTCAAACCAGGCATATATTTCAGCACTTTCTTGGAAAAACTTCTATGCATTTTGATAAACCATGTAACTTTAACCATGCAACCATCTCGCCATTCTTCTGTTAAGATGTCACGCTATAAAGATGGGCCCAAACCAGAATGCCAGATCAAAATACCCCTGAACTTTGAAGAAGCTTGAATCCAGATCCAGATCCATATTTTTTGTGGCTTGGGCCCATCTTTTCTTTAAACTGCTTTTTCTTCCACAATACTGCATTGTCGAAGAACCCACATGGACACCTGATAACACAAGCAACCTTTTCTTCTTATTCTGCATGGCATAGAAAATACTTAGCATCTCTGATGCTTTTCTTCTCCAGGGTTCAGCTGCCTTACAGCCAGTCTGGAATCATGGCTGAGAGAAGCAGCATGTATACGAAAGTGACTGCCAAAATGGGCCTGGTTTTCATGTGGAATGAAGATGACAGCATCCTGGTAAGAATAAATTCTAGATGCTTCAGAGAATAGGAAACAGTCTATTAAAACATTTAGACTCAAATTTTTGACTGGCTTAAGAATTTGTTTGGGCACTCATTTGCACGCACTGATTCCACACTTGTGCACACAAACAGCCATGGCATATGCAAATCAAGTAAGTAAAGGTGTACAAAAGAGAAACTGCCTAAATATTTGACCATAAGCCTAAATCTTGAGAGGTAGTATGAAGATATATAGTTAGTCCCTGGATATACTTGCCCCCAGCAGTTTGGGAGCTGCTGTTTCCCCCTGCTGATTATTTCTCCCATTACAGAGCTATGTTTGCATTCATGCATTCCTGAAGAAAGCAACTGTGTTGTGTTCCTAGTGGAAATCAGGCCTCCCACTTAAAATGGGAAAAAGCACTTCCCTCATTTCATTAACATAATAGCATCATTACATCAGGTGCCACTCACCTCCTCACATTTTATTTTCCAGTAGAATTCCACTGTCATAGGACTTCAGTGTCACAGTAGATTTGATTTTCTTTCTGAAGAAAAAAATAGATAGAAAAAAGGCTGGATATAATACAGATATTGCAGTGAAAACTAGTTCTGCATAAATAACTTGGATTCGATGAATCAGAAATCATATCCAAACCCTAGTCTATATTCTATCAGCCAGGTTTGAATTGGTCTGCTAAAACATCTACACAACACTGATGAAAATTATGTAGGTGTAGCAGGCACAGCTGCTTGCACTGATTTTGAATACATTGTGGAATGTGTATATTAACTTCTACCAACTTTTCCCCCATCATTTTAGCTGGAACTGAGTGACAAATATGCCAATTATACCTGTGGGCTTTGTGGGGACTTCAATGGTATTCCAACTTACAATGAGTTCTTTTCAAACAGTAAGTGTTAAAAATAATGGTTTCTAGTAGCTCCAATTTCTACACCATCCATTTTTGTGTTCTCTTGGTTATATGCCTTCAGCAGGCCTCTCTTCCAACCTGCTGAAAGATTTGCTGAGAACATCAGCACATTTGGATCTTTAGTAACTTGAATTATATATGTATTCATGTATACCACTTGTCTGTTTATTTCATTTGTTAGCCAGTTAGATGTGGGCGAAACACTGATTTTCAAGCATGGTTAAATATAGAAATACATCCACTGACCAAAAGACAATAACAATACCAAGCAAAGCAATCACAACAATTTCTGGTCAAGAATGTTCTATTTTAACATGCTCCAAGATGTCACCTCTAAATTATATTTATATAATTTTATATATAAACTACATTTGCAAAGGCGCACACATTTTTGTCCATAATTAACATGCAAGCATCAGCACAACATCTTGATCCCGAGTTGCCCGATCCTATTCCACAGTGTAATTCTAGATTTGCCTACCGATTTACATAATCTTTACACTACCTTCTCCCATCCTATCTTTCTGACTTTATCACTCCCTTCTTTCTATATTTTCTTCCAATCAGCTGGCTATAGGCCTCTGTCCATCTCTCTTTTCCCACTGTCAGTATCACCATTTTGTTTACAAAGCTTTTAGGCAATTTATTCAAATCTCACCTTTTCTCCTAAATTCTGTCTCACAATAGTCTCTTCTATTCAAAACCTGTCTAAAACTCTCTCTTCTGTTATCTAACAACGGGGTCATCTAACCTGGAATGAGTTTGTCATTTTCCAACACAAATTCCAGTTTGCATGTTCCTGAAATTGTTTTCTGATATAAGGATGATGTCATTCAAAGTAAATTGAGCCTATGGTGTCACTGTGTTAATTTTGTCAACATGCCAGATGTAATGTCTACATGAAAGAACTCAAAGAGAACCAACTCCATTAAAAATCCTATATATTATTAATGTATTTATTGCAGATGCCAAGCTGACTGCCACGCAGTTTGGAAATATGCAAAAGATGGATGGGCCAACAGAAGTCTGTGAAGATCCTACATCATCCTCCCTAAACAACTGCACGGACAATTTTGTAAGGATCTTTTTGTTTCTTCGTGTGTCTTTCATTTAAATGTATCCACTCTCTTCTCCTGTTTCAGGAGGGTCACGTGGAGAAAACTATGAAGGGATTGGAGGTAGAAGAAGGAGAATAATGATTCTTTAATAATATATAAGGAGAATCATTCTTTAATAATGATCTGGAGGATGGCGTGGATTGCACTCTCAGCAAGTTTGCAGATGACACTAAACTGGGAGGAGTGGTAGATACGCTGGAGGGTAGGGATAGGATACAGAAGGACCTAGACAAATTAGAGGATTGGGCCAAAAGAAACCTGATGAGGTTCAACAAGGACAAGTGCAGAGTCCTGCACTTAGGACAGAAGAATCCCATTCATTGTTACAGACTAGGGACCGAGTGGCTAGGAAGCAGTTCTGCAGAAAAGGACCTAGGGGTAACAGTGGACGAGAAGCTGGATATGAGTCAACAGTGTGCCCTTGTTGCCAAGAAGGCTAACGGCATTTTGGGCTGTATAAGTAGGGGCATTGCCAGCTGATCGAGGGACGTGATCATTCCCCTCTATTCGACATTGGTGAGGCCTCATCTGGAGTACTGTGTCCAGTTTTAGGCCCCACACTACAAGAAGGATGTGGAAAAATTGGAAAGAGTCCAGCGGAGGGCAACAAAAATGATTAGGGGGCTGGAGCACATGACTTATGAGGAGAGGCTGAGGGAACTGGGATTGTTTAGTCTGCAGAAGAGAAGAATGAGGGGGGATTTGATAGCTGCTTTCAACTACCTGAAAGGGGGTTCCAAAGAGGATGGATCTAGACTGTTCACAGTGGTACCAGATGACAGAACAAGGAGTAATGGTCTCAAGTTGCAGTGGGGGAGGTTTAGGTTGGATATTAGGAAAAACTTTTTCACTAGGAGGGTGGTGAAGCACTGGAATGGGTAACCTAGGGAGGTAGTGGAATCTCCTTCCTTAGAGGTTTTTAAGGTCAGGCTTGACAAAGCCCTGGCTGGGATGATTTAGTTGGGAATTGGTCCTGCTTTGAGCAGGGGGTTGGACTAGATGACCTCCTGAGGTCCCTTCCAACCCTGATATTCTATGATTCTATGAATACAAGATGTCATTAAAGAATAATTTTAACAAATGGATAACAGTATTAAAAACTGATCTTCTCTATTTTGAGGAATTTGTGGATTTAATAAATTGTTCTGTTTTGTTTTCTCTCTAGGATGACATTTGCCATAAAGTATTGACTGGCCCTGCATTTTCAGAATGTAATGCACTAGTTGAGGTTAGCGAGTACATTAAGTCTTGTGAACAAGACTTGTGCCGCTGTGACCAGTCTAAGAATGCCTTCTGTATTTGTAACACCTTTGGTGAATACTCCCGGCAGTGCGCCCATGCCGGTGGACAACCTCTGAACTGGAGAACCCCACAACTGTGTCGTAAGTGTCTCTAGAACTGGCCTTCATCTGTGCTTGCCAATTAGTCAGCAACAGATTCCTATAGTTTGTTGGGGACTCATGGGAACTAAATGTTATTAAGTACTGGTTTGGTTTCCAGAGGGCTCTAATATGAATTCCATACTTCGGGCCAGATCCTGGGGTGCAGCTGATCTCCCCATGGATAAACTGTGGTCATTAATATTTATCAATGTAAATTCTGGAGTTAAATTCCCCAGGGTATAATTGGATACTTCAGTGATTTCCACAGAACTCAAATATGCATATGCACTAGAAAATTAACGCTTCCAAATTTCACTAGAAATTTAGATTCTTGAAAAGAGGGGACAGCAAAACAAATGCGCCAGAGTATACGCCTCAGAGATCTGTGAGACAATTACTCATGAATCCATAGAATTCCAGACTTTAAGTCACAAATTCAGCATCATACAGTTCTATCTGACGCACAAGTTTTTGAAAAACACACCTAAACTGCAAAATATGGATTGGGATTTCCAAAATCCAAGAGATCCTTGGACCTCGGGTTTGGTGTGGCCTCATCTCTAGTGGGGAAAGGTTGAATGAGCATGCATTCTAATATGTAGCAAATGGGGATTACATTTGAATTCAGAAATCTGTCTTCCTTTACATTTCCAGCCAAGAAGTGTCCTTTCAACATGCAGTACCAGGAATGTGGATCCCCCTGCACTGACACCTGCACCAACCCTGAAAGATCTCAAGTCTGTGAAGATCACTGTATGGATGGCTGCTTCTGTCCCCCAGGCAAGTTTTTATTTACTCCCATCTTTCATAATCTCAATAAAGAGCACTAGCAGATTTACATGTAGGAGTTTAGCAGCTTTCTCAGGGGTCAGGGCTCCTCCAGCTGCCCTCTTCACAGCTTCAAGTGGTAGGCCTTTACCTGTGCACAAGTGACAAAACACGTGACTGGATAATTAATTTCCTGTAGATGTGCAACATCTGCAAAGCAGTGTGGAACAATCAGGGACCAAAATAGAACATAAAATGCTACCCGTCTTATAGGAATGAGGTGGTTTTACTACAGCAATTCAGTATTATTCAATTGAATTCACCTTACAGGGCAGGAAACCCCTTGAAAGACCAATGGGATTTTAAGACTCCCAGGGCAAGACCCCCAGCTGGTGCAATTTGGCATAGCTCCCCTGACTTCAATGGAGCTATGACCATTTACGAGCTCCAAGACTGTATTTTATATTTGTAGTCAACTATTTAAAACAAGAAAAATTACATATTGTCTATATGTGTAAAACACCTTTGTAATGTATCAGTTTCTTTCTTCATTTAGGAACTGTGCTTGATGACATTAACAATGCTGGCTGCATCCCCCTTTGGGAGTGCTCCTGTACTTACAATGGCAACTCTTACGCTCCAGGGACATCCTTTCACGCCCACTGCCATTCCTGGTAACTTACCTACTTTGCTGTTTCTTTTTTAGTAAAATGAATTAGTTTAATGGTTTATTATACACAATTTCATCATTAACCACCCCGAGTGCATATTACTGACTTCCCTGCAATTCTAACAGAATCTCAAAAAAACAGTGTTTGTCTCCTTTAGTGTCATTATTTAACAGACTTTGCATTCTGACTCAAGTTAAAATAAGGATTTGTGATATATAGGTTTCTTACCTCTCTGTTAAAATTCTCTCTCTTTGTTTGCTCCCTTGAAATATTTTGACTTTTCCAAGACAAAAGAAACTGCAGCCACTCACATAATTGCAAACATAGATTTCCTCTGAAGAAGCCAAGAATAATATGATGGGAACATCAGTAGCAAAACAACAAAACTTAATGACATTGTAACTCCTTTCCTCCAGGCTATTATCGCTGATTGTGTTTAATTTCTCCACTTTCCTTCCAGTACCTGCAATGGAGGCCAGTGGATTTGCAAAGACATTCCATGCCTTGGCTCTTGTACAGTAGAGGGAGGTTCACACATCTCCACATATGATGAAAAACGTTACAATGTCCATGGAGACTGCACTTATGTTTTGTCTAAGGTAAGCACCATCAGGTTTTAATAGGTCATAGAGTCCTATGCAGTTATATGGAGGAAGGAGCGGGAGGGCTGCCTGAGTCAGGACTAGAGAAGCTAACCACACTTAGGAAAGAACATTGGAGAGTTTCCTGTTAAAGCAGAAGAGCACTGTATTGAGCAAGAATATACAACAATTCATGCAAAATGTATGAACTAGTTGTGATGTTGGGAGCAAGGTAAATACTGATGTATTTCAGATTCCAGGATGTGGTAATTGTTGGTAAATGCTGAATATTTACAAGCAACTGCTGTATTTGGTCTATTTTCATAGCTGTCATACAATTCAACCTCCTTGCTGCGTGGCAACTGTTTTTGCCATGTTACTAGTCCTTGGTCATAACAGGTCAGGCAGGAAAAGATGGGGATAGAGAGTGAAGCGGAAGCACATTTTTTAGAGGGGGTTGAAACAAAACTTTGAGTCTAAACACCAGAACCAGACCCAAATTCTGTGACAAGTCCCAGTCTCTATCACTATAACACTAGTTCAAAATAGCCCTGAGTTTTGGGAAAGTTTGGACCAACCTCTACAAAATAAATATTTTTTCAGACCCGGGAACAAGCCTTTAAAGCAATAGTTGTTGGTATTGTTTTTTTTCAGCTCTGTGAAAATGACACATTCGCTGTTCTGGGAGAACTCCGCAGATGTGGCTTGACAGACACTGAGACATGCTTAAAGACAATAGCCCTCAGCGTTAATGGAGGACAAACTGTAAGTATCCAAAACAAGTGGTGAAAATGCTGCAGGAATATTTTATAAAAATGTGGGGAGCAAAAAGATTAAGCCAGAATGAGTCAGGGATAGAGCTTTGTTAATAATTGATTTTTCAATTCAGGTCAAAGGAAATGTTTCATTTGAGACTAAATGAAAAGTTTTGTTTCATTTTCAAGTTTTTTTATCTTTTAAAAAAATTAATAAAACAAGTTAAAAAGTCATTTGGAGTCAACAAATCTAAACATTTCATTTTGAATATGTCAGAATGAAAGGTTTAAACTTTTTTCTTTTATTGAAACTATTTAGCAAATGTGACATGTATTTAGAAAATGTTTGTCCACTTGAATCTGCATTTCTCAGCATAAAAAAAAGTTTAGTCTAGAAAATTTCACCCAGATCTAGTCAGGGAGTGGCATTTATCCTTCTAAGGATCTGCAGGTCTGGAAAATAAGTATTAGTTTTTAAAACCAAGGTAAAATAAATGTATCTTTATTTATCATAATAGTGAGGTAAGTAGTATGTTCAGCCCTGTGCTAGTTCAGTCAGAAAAGATACTTTATTCACAAAACAGGAGAGAAGTTCTCTTTCTATTAAGTAAACAATGACACCATGATTTTCTTGGCTTCTCCCTAAAACTACCAGCTGCACTAGATGTAAGTCAGTTCAGATACAGAGGCTCTGCATCACTGCAAACCAAGATAGCTTGACCACTGCTGCAGCTCTGTAAAGGACAAAGAATGATTCTTTAAAACAATTCCCTTTCTGAAGGGAAGGCAACCGAAGATTAAAAGGAAGGACAATTAAGATTTTAAAGGAAGGGTAAAAAAATCAGAAAATCAACCCCCTTTCATGAAATTCATTATCATGCTGATATTACCAATGTATGACATAATGTTCCTTTATCTTTATCTTCCTTGCCAGATGATTGAGATCAAGCATGGAGGTGGTGTGTTTGTGAATTGGATCTACACTCAGTTGCCCTTCTCAGCAGGTATGTTTCTCTCCCAGGGCCAATACGTGACACTCTCAAAACTTCACCTAGACTCCTGCTTATTATTTTAAACTTCAAAGGAGTTGATATGATGTCAGTATAATGAAGAATCCCATAGCCTAGCATGTTCACACTAGAGTCTCACTATGATGATTCTTGACCCAAATGGTGATTCCAGCAATAGAGGTCCAAAGTCTCATGATACATTACAGCCTGTTGTCCAACTTGTTAAGATATTAATTTGGTTTTTGCTGTCTATCCTCATAAAGAATGGTCCTCACTGAAGATTTGTATGCCACCCAGACCCTGCTCATTCTCCTCTCCACAATTGACTTGCGATGATCAAGATACGAGATTAGAAACTAGAACAAAATTATTCTTGTTCATGCTTGATGTAATCCAATTTTTCCCTTCATTAGTCTGTGGGAAGGAGCAGACAAAAGGAGCATTCTATTCCTTTGTAACTTTAATACAAACTTCGCTTGCTAGCTCCTAGGCAGTCACAAGCAAATATTGCATTGTATTTTTCATTCAACTTTAAGCATATCTTGGCTTTAGTCCACACTAAGGTTCACTATAGTTGCAACCGTAATCCAAGAAGAGCCATAAGAATGGGGTGTTGTTTCCAGCATTTGATCTCTTCTGAAATCTGATTATCCTGTTCTTTGTCCATAGCTAATGTCACCATTTTCAGACCCTCATCCTTCTTCATCATGGTGGAAACAAACTTTGGACTTCAACTGGAGATCCAACTTGTACCCATCATGCAAGCGTTTGTGCGACTGGATCCATCTTTCAAAGAGCAGACTTGTGGTAAGTGAATGTAACAAAACCAGTAACCTGCCTGAAATCCCCATTGGTCTTGTATGAATGATTCAAACTTTGTGCTTTTTCAACAGGTCTCTGTGGAAACTTCAACAATATTGAGACTGATGACTTCAAAGCCATAAGTGGTGTAGTGGAAGGAACAGCAGCTGCATTTGCTAATACCTGGAAAACACAAGCTTTATGCCATGACATCAAAAACAACTTTGAGAATCCTTGTGCCCTCAGCGTAGAAAATGGTAAATGCATTATAGAAAATTGTCCATGACATGCAGGCAATTTGAAATTAGATTTCTAGTTTTTCCCTATAGAGCTAATGGAAAATACTTGACATAAAGCAAAAATTAGAAGAAATAAGGGATTTTAAACATGGTAAAACATACATTTGGAATCACAAAGAAATGTTCATAAAAGAAGAAAATTAGAGAGAAGCTAAGTAATAAAATAAGTGCAAGAATCATGGATACTTTCCAACAACAGTTTATCTTCACAGATTTAGGTTTAGTGCACAAGATGACAACTTGGTGCAGAATGAGTGTACAATAGCTCTATGTTTATAAGGCTTTGGTGAATTCTTTGTTCAATCCATGGTGAGAAACTGCTTTTTCATAACTTTGGCTTTAACAAGTCTTTGCCAAATGTTGCAGTGAGCAAAATAATGTGGTTGCGATGGTACAATTTCAGAATTGAGTTTACAAGAGATCATGATTCACACAAGGGCACATTAGCACTAGGTTTTTGAGCCTAATGAAATAAAAAGAGTAATATGAATTTATTTCATTTCCTCTATTCACAGAAAAGTATGCTAAGCACTGGTGCGGATTGCTGATGGACAGCACAGGACGTTTTGCCAATTGCCACTTCACAGTGAATCCAGCTGTTTACCACACGGTACTTAGCTATTTTTCTTTTTCCTTTAAAAACCAATCAAAATTGGAGCCTTAAAACCAGCTGTTTGGAAAGAAATGTCCCAGACACGTCTCCCAGATTATGCTGTGTCTATATTTTAATCTGCATAATACATCACTTCTTTTTCTCTATATATGTTTCTTACTTTATGTGTATATTTCCTACCCTTATTTCAGTCTGCAGTCTTGGTTTCATCATCCTGAATTGCTTTTATACTCTTTGTTAAACAAGAACTGCTATTTGCCACAGAGCAAGAAAACCAAAATGTAAACATATAAAGAGGAAGTTATATATAAAGTATATAAAATATATGAATTCTATATAAATTTTTGCTTACTAAAGCATAATATCTTCAGAATAATCCATATATTTAGGTAAAATGGGAGATTACGAAGCATACAATAGATTCTTTGGCTCTTATTTTACAATAATAACTGCCAATATTTGGGGGTCTCCATTATCGCCATATCAAAAAAATCCTAAAAGGAGGTAGGAAAATATTAAAGGTATGTTGACACTGCTTACAACTGAATTTATATGGAGAAGAAGCTGATACATAAGACCAGAAATTAACAGGACCTGTTTTTGGATGGGCAGTTCTGTGATGATTAATTAGTTTGTTTCTGCACCCCTAGAACTGTCTGTTTGACACCTGTAACTGTGAAAAGAGTGAGGACTGCATGTGTGCCGCCCTCTCTTCCTATGTGAGAGCCTGTGCTGCCAAAGGAGTAAAGCTGGAGGGATGGAGGACTGATGTCTGTTGTAAGTGTTATAGCCACTCCCTCGATCTTCTATTCTGAAAGAACCAGTAGTAGAATTTATCAATCAATCATCATTTTATATCAATTTCTAGCCAATCCTGGGCTCTCCCAGTAAATTTTGAGGGAAAGGTATTGAAAAGTAAAATTCTAGCAATAATTCCCTATTTTTATTAATGTAATGGAGGTTAGTTATGGTGAATACAGATGGAAGACACAGTTGTGGCTAGGAAAGAGACAACTGCTGCTGAAGGGGCTCTGACTCTTTCTGCAGAGGCTTTAAGTTAACTAGAGTTTCATCTGTCACCGGTTGCCATGGAAATGAATGTGTCAGATCACAGAAACAATATTAATTCTAAACAGAACACTTTAAAAATAAACAATGTTTAAACAAAGGGTTGTTTAAAGTCACCAAGCTGTTTTCTTTGATCCAACATGTCTGTTTCAAGTGCAGGAGTATTTAAGTACCTCAGGAGGCCTCATGCCTCAGACTGCACCAAAGGTTTATAGGTTTCTGTTATAACTGCCAACCTGATGTGTGGTTTCTCTTTCCAAATCTCATTTGAAAACATATATTTTTTTCATTTGCATATATCACTTCATTTGTCCCCCATCTACTGTTACTTTTTTTTTTTTTAAATATAATGCTGTGCATTATTTAACTCTGAAAGCATGCTGGGATACATTTTTGATCTGAAAAATGTGATACCCAAAAAATTATAGAGCATTGTTGTTGATCTGTTATTCACACTACATATTGCCCCTCTCTCCCCACCAAATAATATTATCTGGAACTAACAAATCTGTTAATGTAATTTTTGTTTTTGTTTTTCCTTCTCAAGCCAAATACACAACCTCGTGTCCCAAATCCTTGAGCTATAGCTATAACATCAGTTCCTGTCAACCCACTTGCCGGTCTCTGAGTGAGCCCGATGTCACATGCAACATCAGGTTCATTCCAGTTGATGGCTGCACCTGTGAAAAAGGAACCTACATGGATGAATATGGCAAATGTGTGTCTGCTAGCGAATGTCCTTGTTATTACAAAGGGTCTCCCATTCTCTCCAGGGAAGCTGTTCATGAAGATGGTCTTGTATGGTAAGAGATTCTTTTATAAAACACTAAAGCTGCATTGTATAAACTTTCTAAATAAAAGAATACACCTCAGTTAAGCTGGCTGTACCCAGCCCTGCATGATTTTCAATACAATGCTCTGTCCACAGAATAGTTCTGTTAGACTATGAGAGCAGTGCATTTTTCCAGACTTATGAGAACTATTGTATTTAGGCGAGATTCCTGTTGTATTCAATGATTTTTCCCAGCATAAAATACAAAAATACACAGCGAGAGGTTTATAGTATAATAAACATCAAACTCACCGGGAGACATTGTCTGTCACATTTTTGGTCACAATTTTTCCTGTACATCTATAGCCGAGATCATAGGGAAATACCACCAGCTGTTGGGTTGACAAGAAACTTTTTTCGGTAACCACAAGGTGGCATGTTAGAATTCCATGTCCTATTGGAAAGTTCTGTAACAGCAGAAAAGAAGCTCAGTATGTGGAGCTTAGAACAGAAGGTGCTACAGTAATACAAAATAATAAATAATAAATATTATTATTATTCCCTTCCATTTCTTACAGCACTTGTGCACAGGGTAAACTGAGCTGCATTGGAGCTGTGAACCAAATCCCAGGTAAAAACCCTTCTTTAGCTTATCTTTGCTCTCTAGCCTGTCCTTGGTTTTGAGTACATTTTCTCTTGGCACAATAGAACAAAACTGAAACACACAGGAAAGTCAATAGAGTGGAAACTGTTGCTTAATTTCATCTACTATTTTTAAAATAAAATCAGTCTATACAGTGTGACCAGTTAAAAAAAAAAGCACACAAAAATTAACATGAAGGTAATGAAATAATAATGACATGTAACTTCTAAAAGATTATATAAATTAAAAACTGCTGCTTCCTAGGGAATTCATAGCGTCCTGTCACATAAGCCCCTGCATTCTTTTTTTAATTGTACTGGATATGAAGAGCCTAGTCTCCTTATAGCAAATTGAAAACATGTTATTGTTGTGCAAACTCTGGTGCCTTTTCTCATCTCTCTCATATCATTCTCTCCCCTAGTTTGTGCTCCTCCCATGGTCTACTTTGACTGCAGAAATGTCACTGCAGGCACAACTGGAGCCGAATGCCAGAAGAGCTGCCAGACGCTTGACATGCAGTGTGTAAGTATGAAGTGGCTGGACAGGCTAGCCTTTGTAGAAAACTAATGTTTGTTTGTACTCCTGTACACTAGAACTATTCATTGTTCATAAATATAGTCCTGAAGTTGTAATACTGATAGTCTGTTGTTTGTGCAACGAAACCCTGGAAGCATGTTATGAAGCATTAACAATGCGATTACTAAAGGTCAAGTTCATGAGCAAATAAAAGTCAACTTTACTTGAATCTCTCACATAGGTACTGACTGGAGATGCATCAGACTTTGTAGATCTAATTCAGATAACAATACCTAGCAAGAACTAGTTCTCAACAAAACATCCAGAAGTTTGTCATGTGCACAATCTGTTCAGTAGAAAATTACTGGACGTAATCTTGATTGAAATTGTTAATATCTTTTGTGCCATGATGCATTTTTTACTAATCTCTTACACATCCAATTATATTACAAAGGCTAGGAACATGATAACAGCCTGATTGGCTGTGTCATTTTATGAGACAGCATCACATGAGATAAATGGCAATCCAACTTAATGAATCAGAAAAAATGTATTAAACTATTATTTTTTTAATTTACCATCCGCTCAGACACAGATCAGCAGGTCCACAGGTTCATCAGCAAGTCAGGCTGGTACCCAATTGAATATCTTTCCCACTTTCACAATCAATAGACCACCTATGGAGACTGGGACACATGAAATGTTGATGTTTAGCAGGTTTTATCTACCACTAAATCTTCCTTTAGCAACCATCCATATGTTTGAGCAAAATCCATATGTTCCTTCAAGCCATCTCTGATTTAAACTGGATGTAAATCAACACAGTCCAGAGACAGGTTCTAAGAACCTAATCTTACTCTCTCTCTACTTGAGTAAGTAAGTTACATTTTCTGCTTGGCTTTACAGTACAGCACACAGTGTATGTCTGGCTGCATGTGCCCCTCTGGGCTAGTGTCAGATGGTAAAGGCAGCTGTATTGCTGAAGAGGAATGTCCATGTATTCACAACGAGGCTACCTACAAACCAGGGGAAGAGATCAAAGTTGACTGCAACACCTGGTATGTATTCATTGAACTGTGTGGTTCATGGAGCCACCACATTGCCCTTTCCAAAGATCCATATATAAGCAGCACAATGGCGAAAAGAAATGTTCATTGTGGATTGGGTTGGCAGATGGACTTTTCAGTATATTAACTATAACAAGCCAGTTTTCTGTCAGTCAAGGTAGATGGTAAAAGCAAAGAGTGGGAGCCAGGAAATCTTTTGGTTTAAGGTTTTCATAGAAACAGATTAATAGAAAAATGGGGGTGGCAGGGACCTTGACAGATGATCTAGTCCATCCCCCTGTGCTGTGGCAGGACAAGTATACCTGGACCATCCATGACAGGTGTTTGTCTAACTTGTTTTTAAAAGCCGCCAAAGATGGGAATTCCACAACCTCGCTTGGTCATCTATTCCAGAGCTTAACTATACTTGTAGGTAGAAGGTTTTTCCTAATATCTAACCTAAATTTCCCTTGCTACAGATTAAGCCCATTACTTCTTGTCCTATCTTCGGTGGACATGAAGAACAATTGATCAAGTCCTTAATATATTTGAAGACTGTTAGCAAGTTCCCTCTCCATCTTCTTTTCTCAAGATTAAACATGCCCAGTTTTGTTTTGTTTTTAAACATTTCCTCATAGGTCAGCTTTTCTAAACCTTTTTTCATGTTTGCTGCTCTCCTCTGTACTCTCTCCAGATAGTCCACATCTTTCTTAAAGTGCGGCATTCAGAACTGAACACAGTACTCCGAGGCCTAACCAGTGCTAAGTAGAATGGGAAAATTACGTCAGTCCTGTTAATATAGCCCAGAATTATATTCGCCTTTTTTGCAACTGCATCACATTGTTGACTCATATTCAATTTGTGATCCAGTATAATGCCCAGATCCTTTTCACCAATGCTACTGCCTAGCCACTTATTCCTCCTTTTGTAGTTGTGCATTTGATTTTTCCTTCCTTAATATAGTACTTTGCACTTGTCTTTATTGAATTTTATCAACACTTCTCCAATTTTTCAGCGTGATTTTGAATTCTAATCCTGTCCTCCAAAGTGCTTGCAATTCCTTCCAGCTTGGTGTTATGGGCAAATTTTATAAGTATACTCTCTATTCTATTGTCTAAGTCATTAATGAATACAGATCGGTCGCATCTTAGGCGCATTTAACATGTGCGATTTCAGCTTTATGTGGTCGGCAAAAACAAGAAAAAAACAAAAAAAAAGAGAAAAATAACAATTTAAATACTGTTTCTGTAGTGCGGGCGATTCCGCCCACCATTACACTCAATGGAATTTTGACTATACGCGGTTTTCGCTTTACGCGCTGACCGCGGAACGTAACCCCAGTGTAAGATGAGACAGGCCTGTATATTGAATAGTACCGGACCCAGGACAAACCCCTGCAGGACCCCATTAGATACATCCCCCGAATTTAACACCAAACCATTTATAATTACTCTATGGGCTGGTCCACACTAGGGGCGGGATCGAACTAAGGTACTTCGACTTCAGCTACGCGAATAGCGTAGCTGAAGTCGAAGTACCTTAGTTCGAACTAACGCGACTTACCTCGCGTCCGCGCGGCGCCGCGATCGAAGTTCGCGGCTCCCACTTCGACTCCGGTAACTCCGCTCACCCTGCAGGAGTACCGGAGTTCGAAGTAGCGCGTTCGGGGATCGATTTATCGCGTCCAGACAAGACGCGATAATTCGATCCCCGATACTTCGATGGCTACCCGCCGATTTCGGCGGGTAGTGTAGACGGGGCCTATGAGTACAGTCCTTCAACCAGTTTTGCACACAGTAATTTCATCTAGACCACATTTCCCTAGTTTTCTCATGAGAATATCATATGGGACTTTATCAAAAGCCTTTCTAAAATCAAGATATATTACATTTACAGCTTCTCCTCTATCCACTAGGCCAGTAATCCCATCAAAGAAGGAAATTAGGTTGGTGTGGCATGGTTTGTTCTTGACAAAATCCATGTTGGCTATTACTTATAGCCCTATTATTCTCAAGGTGTTTACAAATTGATTAATAATTTGTTCCAGTATATTTCCAGGTATTGAAATCAGGCTGATTGATCTATAATTCCCCAGGTCCTCTTTGTTACACTTTTTTCTTCTTCAGTCATCTGGGACCTCACCCATCCTCCATAAATTCTCAAAGATATTCATTAATTGTTCCAAGATTGCCTCAATTATTCCTGAAGTTCCCTAGGATGAATTTCATCAAGCCCTGCCAACTTGAATATAGCTAACCTATCTACATATTCTTTAACCTGCTCTTTCCCTATTTTAGTTTGCATTCCTTTCTCCTTGTTGTTAATATTAATAATGTTAACTATCTGGTCACAATTTACCTTTTTAGTGAAGACTGAAGCAAAATAGGCATTAAACACCTCAGCCTTCTTGATAATGTCCATTATTAACTCTTCTTTCCTGCTAAGTAGAGGACCTCCTTCGTCTTTCTCTTGTTCATAGTGTATTTATAGAACCTCTTCTCATTGTCTTTTATGTCCCTTGCTAGAGACAACTCATTTTGTGCCTCAGCCTTTCTGATTTTGTTCCTACATGCTTCTGCTATTCTTTTGCTCTCATCCTTAGGAATTTGTCCATGTTTTCACTTTTTGTAGGATTTTTTTTTTTATTTTCAGTTCATTAAAGAGCTTGTGATAGAGCCATATTGGCCTTTTACTATTCTCCTATCTTTCCTTTGCTTCGGGATAGTTTGCTGTTGCTCCTTTAATATTGTCTCCTCGAGAAACTGACAACTCTCTTGGACTCCTTTTCCCCCTAGATTTCCTTCCAACAGGACCTTGCCTACCAGTTCTCTGAGTTTGTTAAAATCTGCTATTGTTCTTATTCTGCTGTTCTCACTCCTTCCATTCTTTAGAATAATGAAATCTACCATGTCATGATCATTTTCACCCAAATTGCCTTCACCCATCAGATTCACAACCAGTTCCTTCCCTGTTGGTCAGAATCAAATCTAAAATGGCTGTTCCCCTGGTTACTTCCTTCACCCTTTGAAACAAAAAGCTGTTACCAATACATTCCAAGAACCTACTGGACATTTTGTGTTTTGCCATATTACGTTTTCAACAGATGTCTGGGTGGTTAAAGTCCCCCATTACTACCAGGCCTTGTGTTTTCATACAGTATTATCTATATTCCTATTAACCCCTTCATGCTGATGATATAGAGCTTTTGCATTAATTGTTTGCTTGGAGAAATTCTAACTTTAACACTAGAGTGAACACAACATTTACCAGAACTGATACATACTGAATTAAATAAACTTGTTGTGGGAATTACCTGTGCATCAAGTGAGTAATTTTATGATTAAAATGTTTTCTTCTCCTTCTTAGCGTGTGTAAGAACAGGATGTGGAAATGCACCAGTGAACAATGCCTGGGTACGTGCGCTATTTATGGAGATGGGCATTACATCACATTTGATGACAAACGGTTTAACTTCAATGGAGATTGTGAATATACATTAGTCCAGGTACTGAGCTTTTGTCTTAGCATTACTACTTGTGGAGTCACCTGTATCCTCCATATGGCAATTATCCATCTGCTAACTTCATTTCTCTCTTCAGGACCACTGTGGGAAAAACAGCACAGTCAATGGAACCTTTCGAGTTGTCACTGAAAACATCCCCTGTGGCTCCACTGGGACTACCTGCTCTAAGTCTATTAAAGTCTTCCTAGCGGTGAGTAGCTTTTTTGGTACATTTTTGAAAAGAACAGTTTTATTATGTATCCATTTGAGACTCAGGAGGAGCCAGACGCTTCTGAAGTGAAGACTTTCCAAGGTTTGTAAAATGCAATTTAAGCCAAAACCAAACAAAATATTTGGTAGCGCTTCAAATCTTTATTTATTTGTTTGTTTGTTTATTTGGTGGCAAAGCTATCCTATGTAGTACTTGGGCCAAATTTAATTTTCCAGGGGAGTTATGTAAAATAAATCATTTTATGGTGCACCCTATAGTACCTCTATAATTGTAGGCATTCTCTCCTTTGATTGACTTAAACATTTTAAAATGTATGTTCTTAAAACAGTTGTACGGTCATATGATTTGAACTATATAAATTAGATTTATCTCATTTGCCTCAAAAATAAAATAATTACTCATCTTTGCTAGATAAATAGTATTGTTCTCTTTAAAATGGAAAATATACATAGTTAAGATCATTCCCATACATTTGTTGTTGGGAGGTGTCTCCTATACCAACAAACCATACTAATTACTGAAAAGCTGATTCTTAGTCATTCCTTTGATTTTTTTTTCCCCATTTTAGGGCTATGAGTTGATACTCAGTGAGGAACACCTTGAAGTGGTAGAAAGAGAAAATGGAAGGCAAATGCCATACCAAGTCCGCTATATGGGCATGTACTTAGTTATTGAGACCAACAATGGACTGATCCTCATGTGGGATAAGAAAACCAGCATCTTCATCAAACTCAGCCCTGATTTCAAGGTAAGGCTTAAGAAGGCAGGAGTTTGCTGCCAACTATCATTGACATAAATGATGAATTATCATCCCTCTTGAGTGAGAAAGCAATATTGATTGAAATGAAACAGAGTACAGCTGAAAGTCTTGTGTAAAATGATAGGAAGTATGTTTAACCATGTCTCAAATACAGATGTTAAAGGCAGTGTGTGGTACTATACTAGAGTTTGTCAACATAGCTATTGATGTGTGAGAAGGGTATTATATACCATAGGAAATGGGAATTTTGTCATCCTATTTGCATACTACACTGACTTTTCCATTAGGGAAATGTATCAGGGAGTGGTTCAGCCAGCTTCAGAAATTTATGTAGAAGTATATTCTAATGCCATGAGTTCTTTAGCTAAATAGTATACCAGAATCAAATAAATTTTCCCCACAAATATGGAATGTATGTATTTTAGATTCATACATACAGCCTAATATTTATGTCAGCCTTGCTAAATTTTACCTGCTCACTTGCCTCGGGTGACATTTTTTGGATGGACAAGCAAAGTATTCATTTTTATCACTGTCATTAATTTTGGTAAAGAGCAAGTGAGTAGATTTTGTGCCTGGAGTGGGCTGCTCATTTTCATGACAGTTTTGTAAGGCTGTATGTCTATTGTATATCTGTACAACACAAGACAAAGAATATGCAATTAGCTAACAGTAGATTCATCATCGTAACTCACCAGTGATGGGGCACAATAACAAAGCAATTTTCTTATTGTTCAAATTTTTAAATAAATTACTAGGTGTATACCCCTCAGACCAGTCATCAGGTCCTTTTACTGAGATAAAAAGCAGATTTTTTGGAAAGTATGTTATCTTAGAAAAACAGAGAGTCAGGATATTACCAAACAGTTAGAGATAACATGCAAAATAGGGAATTCCAGAGGTGTTTTAGTCCGTGATGTTGCTGCAAACTTTCTATCATCCTTTTTGTGTGTGTGTGTGTGTGTGTGTATATACAGGGTCAGGTCTGTGGCCTGTGTGGGAACTACGATGGCAATGGCATTAATGACTTTACCACCAGAAGTCAGTCTGTGGTAGGAGATGTGCTGGAGTTTGGAAACAGCTGGAAAGTGTCTCCTACTTGTCCTGATGCCAACTCTACAAAGGACCCGTGCGCTACCAACCCTTATAGGAAGTCCTGGTCACAGAGGCAGTGCAGCATCATCAACAGTGAAGTCTTTGCTGCGTGTCACTCTCAGGTATAGCAAATCCTCAGAGCAAAATTCTCCTAAATAAAGACTATCTTTTTATATTCCTCAGATGCCTATGCACTTGACATTGAGTTGTCACTCCTTACATTCCATTGAATACAAGTGGTCTGCTAGTGTACATATCCTAGACATGGGGGTGTGTGAACAAGAGCAACTGGATCCAGCCCCACACCTCAACCTTCGGTTGTTTGGATCCAGCTCTGAATTTTACAACTAAGGCTCATCTCTAATATATATACTACATTGTTGAAGAAACCCATCCCTTAGTAGATGGGAGTCAGAGCTAATTACTAACTAAATTGCTGACTATCCAGAAGTTTCATTTGGGTCCATTTTCTCCCTATCCCAAAAGAACTACCCCCATTGAAGGTTGTTCTCATACATTCTGACACAAGTGCACAATTCATCAGCTAACATATGTTTCACCTTGAATTGTCATAGGTAAATTTCAGGCTGGATTATTCTACCCAACAGGAATGGGCACTGCACCTGTAGAACAATATAACGTTGTTTATTTTACAGGAAGCATTCTTGTTTTTCTTGTGTAAAAGAAGGATAATCTCAAGTCAGTCTGAGTTTTATTTTTAGTGTGGGTTAGTTAATATTTTCCTCATATGCCATGTACAGAATACAAGTGTAACGCCAACAAACCCTGGTCGGCGGCGGGCAGCATCACACCGAGGATCTCTGGAGCTTAGTGCATGAGCCTCTACCTCATGAGCTAAAAGCCAACTGGCTGTTAGCAAAGGCTGTAGAGCAAACTCATTAATCTCTCTTTCTAAGTGGTCTCCGTGCCACTAGATGGGACAGAACACCACACCCAGAAGGTGTGTGGGTTACACAAGCTCTATCCCTGAGTTAATTAACAACATGCTGGAGTAGCAGGGGAAAAGAATCAGTGTAGATATCAGCAGCCATTGCTAAAGCATATGTAAAACAATGTAGCCTACCTGTGTTATTTGTATCTTAATTCTTTCCATGGATACAACCCCTAATTTTCAGACATAGTTGCCTGTTTGAAACCTGCATTTTCGGGCTCAAATCTGCAATTGTTTGCAAATCTGCTTATGTGAATGATCAGATGTATGATTTAGACATACTGTTTCAGCATCCACATGGGAAAATTGGGCCTACTTTGTCTAGCAATGCAAATACAAGAAAATGAAAGTTACAGATTTTCCCCTTTTGTGGCATGTTAATATTCTAGAAGCATTACTCTGGCAAAGCAAGATGACTCCAGAGAAAGTAAAACGTACGTTTACTGCTTTCTTTGTCTAACAGGTTGAACCAACTAAATATTATGAAGCATGTGTGACTGATGCTTGTGCTTGTGACAGTGGGGGAGACTGTGAATGTTTCTGTACAGCAGTAGCTGCATATGCTCAAGCATGTAGTGAATTTGGTGTCTGTGTAGCCTGGAGAACTCCATCAATCTGTCGTGAGTATTAGCCCATAGCTCAATGGAGATTGAAAGAATAGTGTATCAGTTTCAAGGCAATTGTTTTGAGAATGTTATTAAATATGTTATTAAATATATGACAACAATTTGTTCTCAACCCTGTGTTTCATATCAAACTGGGTTAACAATTATGCAGTTTCAGCTCTTGATTCATGATTTTCAAGACTACCCAAATGGTATGGTAGTGATATAATGGAGAGCTATGAAAAAACTGAGGCACTTTGTTCTGAACATGTGTTTTCCTGTTTCCCCTCAGCTATGTTCTGTGATTATTACAACCCAGAAGGGGGATGCGAGTGGCACTACAAGCCTTGTGGAGCCCCCTGCATGAAGACCTGTAGGAATCCAAGTGGAAGATGCCTTCATAAGTTACCAGGTTTAGAAGGTGAAAAGAGCTATGACACAGCATGTTGCTTACTGTAGAGTGCACAACTGGTTATCATTTTTTTCTAGCTCAGTCATTGTTGCATCAAATTCTCCCTTCAGATACACCCGATACAATCTTATTTTTTTCAGTGGGTTGCATTGGTATAAGTGAGGGCAGAGTTTGGTCCATGGGGTTTGAAAACATTTGTAGGACTCAGGCCTGGTGGGGTCACCTAATGGTAATAGTTTGTGCTACATGAGAGAACTGTATTAGTATCTTGGTTCATAGGCTAGCATCACATCCACATTTTAGGGGCTAGGGGAGCCTTGTTTGCTAAATAATAACACTGTGCCAACCAACAAAGGAGCCATTAACAAGAATCCTTTTATTTGGAAGTCTAAGTCCTTTTATTTGGAAGGACTCATCATATTATAAGGAAGGCAAGCCAAAGAAAGTGAGCCAGGGGAAGGAGTACAACTTTGGAAAGCCCTTGTGCCTGAGAAATATAGCCCAAAGTAGAAAAATAAAAAGGAATTACCTTCTGCGTAAAGTTCCAGCTTATACTTTTTTTTTTTTCTTTTTTGTCTCAGGCTGCTATCCAAACTGTCCAGCAAACAAGCCATATTTCAATGAGGATGAGATGACGTGTGTTGATAACTGTGGCTGTTACGATGCTGAAGGAAACTACCACAAACCAGGAGTGAGCTTCTACTCACGGGACAACTGTCAGTCATGGTAAGATTTAATGTACAGTCTGACCATGTTAAGGAGAAAGGACCAAAGCAGTGTTTGAAAGTTATGTGCCGCTATCCCACGGTAAGGTGAGGATGTTGCCTGTGCAAAAGCGACTCCTTATTGTCACATACCAATTTTCACATTACTAGTGAGCAATATTTGATTCTGTTCAAGCGATTTTTGATTCTGTTGAATTTGTTCTCAGTATCACAGTAAATTCTTCAGCTTAGTGCCCAGAAAAAAATATGATGTGCTTTATAACCCGGTTTGTTCTATTCTGTGCTCCTATCTCATGGTGATATTCGTATAAGGTCACTCGTCACTGTGATAGAAGAGTGCAGAATAAAACAAACCCGGTTATGTAATATATAATATAGATTTGTTGCTGGGGTTTATTCTACATCCACATATAATTTAAAGTTCATAACTAATATGATCCAATATTCAGACTTTTTCCTTTTCTACCCTTTGGGCCAAAACTCATTGGAAGAATGATGAATGTGACAAGTAGCCTCCCTAAAGACTTGTTTCCGTAGTTTCCCATGGTTCTTGACTTCACGCTCGCGCAGGAGCTGGGGTCTGATATCAGGGAGATGGTTGGGAAAAGAATGGCAGTCAGAGGAACTGACATGAACTGGCTATAAGGGGATGGCATAAGAAGAGATTGGTCTAACAGTAAGGGGATGGGAAAGGAATGGACCCTCTTCTTAACCCTCCCTCTGATCCATGCTGCTCCAATGTCAGAATTGGCTTTAGGGAGGAAGAAAAAAGCAGCCTCTAAGCTTGACATGCTGCAGGTACTGTGGAGAGAGAGCAACACCTCCTCTTAACTATTCAGCTTGGAAGAAGTATTTTAATCAGAGCTGACTATGAGAATATTAGCTGGAAACTAGACAAGTACTTCTCTGAACTTCAGTCAACCCCTAAATCAGAATAACTCCTCTCTGGCTTATGATTAGTCTCTATAAATTCAGTGAAAATACCATAACGGTAAAGCGAGTTCATCTTCATGCATCTTCAGTCTCACATTTCTTCTCTGTTATTTCTTTCAGTACATGCACAATGGAAGGCTTAGAGTGCAAGTTTGATGCTGAAGGTAAGTTGGCAAAGAAGATTTATGAATGAAAACAAATTCTTGAGCTTTTGTTTCATTTGACAGGTAACTAACAAGTCACTCCACCTCTTGTTTTACAGCATGTTATTGCTATTATGAAGAACACAAATATAATTATAAGGATGTCATTTATAACACCACAGATGGGATTGGAGGGTGTTTGAGTGCAACTTGTGACATCAACGGAACAATAACCAGAAAATTCTTTGAATGCAGTGGAATTACAACTACCACCCCATTCACATTTAGTACAGTTCTACCTACGAGTGCTTCAGGTATTTCTATGCATTTCTCAAAATATCTAAAAAAATCTTTGCATACCTCAGGGTAAGGGCCACTTACTCCTCTAATTGCACATGTTTGTACTGTAAGTTGGTAACTTCTACCATAACAGTCAGAAACTCAGCTGGCAGCTCCCCTCCCCCCTTGAGGATTCTCTGCCCAGCTGGTGCAGAGAGATACAGCAGCAGCTTCTACAAATTCTCTCTCTCAGTCCCCACTGTTACCCTGGGTAACACCACCACCAGATGCTCCCAGAGGAAAGATAGTGTGGCTAGTTCATCTTTATGCCCTGGAGATCCCAGGCTGCCATGAGCATGAAGTAGAGCAGCTTTAAGGGCAGCTCCCAGAGAGCTCTAGACTGGGGGGGCATCTTTACTACCTCTCCCTGTATATATGGTGGACAACGAATAACAATTTTAAAATAAACTAAGCACATTAGTGCAATCGCAAAGCTAAAAAATCCAGTATGAGGGAACTTTCAAGGTATTTCAGAATGTCCTTTGACACTCTTCCTGATTGCTAAAGATTTTTTTAACCAGCTAGTGCTTTCTTCCAAAAAGCTCATTTACTCCTGCTTGATCCTGCAGTTAATGCATAATGCTGAACATACAAAAATGAAAAATATATCCATAGCATCGTACAGTAATATCATGAACTCAACATGATAAATTTAATGTTGGATCAAGCAGAATCAACCATTCTGTGAACAAGATGGTGTTTATTCAACACAAATGTCTCAATAATACCAAGATGCTAAAGAAACCTATGTTAAAATAAAGAGAAAAATTCTAAATATGATTGTCCTGATTGCCATTGACTTGTTCCTTGCGTAGTCACTGTGAAGTGCATGTACCGTTTTGATTGTCTAGAAATCAATTGTAAATTATTACAAAAGAGATAATGCAGTGGAAAATCAGGCCCTCTCTTCTTTACACTGTACATAGTAGAAAAGTGCCTCTTAAAAATGCATAGACTCCTTTATATACTGAGACTGATACACAAGAGATAACTTTAAATATTTTTAACTGCAAAAGCAAAAAGAAACAGACTATAAGTCAGGTTAAGTTTTGATACTACATGCACTCACACAGGTGATTAAAATTGCTCGTCCAAAACACTTTCCTGGAGGACAGCATCTAAGATAATAAAGGTCCCCCATGTGGCCTAAAATGAAATTCTGTGAAATATTAATACCCTAATCTTTCCAAATGCAGTAGTAATAATTAGACATTAGACAGTAATTATTAACAAGAATATTGAATCTGAGGACAAGCAACTACTTTTTTTTCTTTCAACCACAGGAACAACAACTACAGCACCAGTTACAACAGTGTGTGTTCACAATGTATGCCAATGGTCAGAATGGTATGATAGCAGCAATCCAACAAAAGACTCCAGCAATGGAGATTTTGAAACATTTGAAAATCTAAGAGCTAATGGACATCGTGTTTGCAAAACTCCAAGCGAGGTGGAATGCAGAGCAAAAAACAACCCTGGCACAACACAAACATACCTGAAACAAAAGCTGACATGTAGCAAAGACATTGGACTCATATGTGAAAATATGGATCAGATTCCACCAATCTGCTACAACTATGAGATCAGAATATTATGTTGTACTTATGTACCATGTGAGCCTTCAACATCTACCCCATCAGTCACAACTAGTGGAATCCCAAAAGTAACAGCTACCTCACTTGAGTCAGAAACAGTTTCAAATCCAATTGCTTCAATAAGTACTGAAGGTCCAATTCCATTCCCACTTCCCAACACTTCATCTGTCACCATCACACTTATACCACAAGTTTCCACTACCGTATCAGTCACCTCCACTGCTTCTCCTCCAACTCCAGGCACCTCAACAAGCTCACCTGGTACAGCATCACTGCAAACAGGCACAATCCCACCTGTGACAGGCACGCGTCCACAGCCTTCACCAGGTTCCACCCTTCCTCCTTTGGGACGAACAACCACTGAAGGCACCACACTACTCTCTACGCAGCCAACATCAGAGGGAAGCACTACCACGCTTATACCGCCAGTTTTCACTACAGTATCAGTCACCTCCACTGCTTCTCCTCCAACCCCAGGCACAGCAACAGGCTCAGCTGGTACAGCAACACTGCAAACAGGCACAATCCCACCTGTGACAGGCACGCGTCCACAGCCTTCACCAGGTTCCACCCTTCCTCCTTTGGGACGAACAACCACTGAAGGCACCACACTACTCTCTACACAGCCAACATCAGAGGGAAGCACTACCACGCTCATACCCCCAGTTTCCACTACAGTATCAGTCACCTCCACTGCTTCTCCTCCAACTCCAGGCACAGCAACAGGCTCAGCTGGTACAGCAACACTGCAAACAGGCACAATCCCACCTCTCACAGGCACGCGTCCACAGCCTTCACCAGGTTCCACCCTTCCTCCTTTGGGACGAACAACCACTGAAGGCACCACACTACTCTCTACACAGCCAACATCAGAGGGAAGCACTACCACGCTCATACCCCCAGTTTCCACTACAGTATCAGTCACCTCCACTGCTTCTCCTCCAACTCCAGGCACAGCAACAGGCTCAGCTGGTACAGCAACACTGCAAACAGGCACAATCCCACCTGTAACAGGCACGCGTCCACAGCCTTCACCAGGTTCCACCCTTCCTCCTTTGGGACGAACAACCACTGAAGGCACCACACTACTCTCTACACAGCCAACATCAGAGGGAAGCACTACCACGCTCATACCCCCAGTTTCCACTACAGTATCAGTCAGCTCCACTACTTCTCCTCCAACTCCAGGCACAGCAACAGGCTCAGCTGGTACAGCATCACTGCAAACAGGCACAATCCCACCTGTGACAGGCACACGTCCACAGCCTTCACTAGGTTCCACCCTTCCTCCTTTGGGACGAACAACCACTGAAGGCACCACACTACTCTCTA
>QXTE01000066.1:8062315-8114885 GCA_003942145.1 Platysternon megacephalum | reverse complement strand
ACAGTATCAGTCACCTCCACTGCTTCTCCTCCAACTCCAGGCACAGCAACAGGCTCAGCAGGTACAGCATCACTGCAAACAGGCACAAACCCACCTGTGACAGGCACACGTCCACAGCCTTCACCAGGTTCCACCCTTCCTCCTTTGGGACGAACAACCACTGAAGGCACCACACTACTCTCTACGCAGCCAACATCGGAGGAAAGCACTACCATGCTCATACCTCCAGTTTCCACTACAGTATCAGTCACCTCCACTGCTTCTCCTCCAACTCCAGGCACAGCAACAGGCTCAGCTGGTACAGCAACACTGCAAACAGGCACAATCCCACCTCTCACAGGCACGCGTCCACAGCCTTCACCAGGTTCCACCCTTCCTCCTTTGGGACGAACAACCACTGAAGGCACCACACTACTCTCTACACAGCCAACATCGGAGGAAAGCACTACCATGCTCATACCTCCAGTTTCCACTACAGTATCAGTCACCTCCACTGCTTCTCCTCCAACTCCAGGCACAGCAACAGGCTCAGCTGGTACAGCAACACTGCAAACAGGCACAATCCCACCTCTCACAGGCACGCGTCCACAGCCTTCACCAGGTTCCACCCTTCCTCCTTTGGGACGAACAACCACTGAAGGCACCACACTACTCTCTACACAGCCAACATCAGAGGGAAGCACTACCACGCTCATACCCCCAGTTTCCACTACAGTATCAGTCACCTCCACTGCTTCTCCTCCAACTCCAGGCACAGCAACAGGCTCAGCTGGTACAGCAACACTGCAAACAGGCACAATCCCACCTCTCACAGGCACGCGTCCACAGCCTTCACCAGGTTCCACCCTTCCTCCTTTGGGACGAACAACCACTGAAGGCACCACACTACTCTCTACACAGCCAACATCAGAGGGAAGCACTACCACGCTTATACCCCCAGTTTCCACTACAGTATCAGTCACCTCCACTGCTTCTCCTCCAACTCCAGGCACAGCAACAGGCTCAGCTGGTACAGCAACACTGCAAACAGGCACAATCCCACCTCTCACAGGCACGCGTCCACAGCCTTCACCAGGTTCCACCCTTCCTCCTTTGGGACGAACAACCACTGAAGGCACCACACTACTCTCTACACAGCCAACATCAGAGGGAAGCACTACCACGCTTATACCCCCAGTTTCCACTACAGTATCAGTCACCTCCACTGCTTCTCCTCCAACTCCAGGCACAGCAACAGGCTCAGCTGGTACAGCAACACTGCAAACAGGCACAATCCCACCTGTGACAGGCACGCGTCCACAGCCTTCACCAGGTTCCACCCTTCCTCCTTTGGGACGAACAACCACTGAAGGCACCACACTACTCTCTACGCAGCCAACGTCAGAGGGAAGCACTACCACGCTTATACCCCCAGTTTCCACTACAATATCAGTCACCTCCACTGCTTCTCCTCCAACTTCAGGCACCTCAACAGGCTCAGCTGGTACAGCATCACTGCAAACAGGCACAATCCCACCTGTGACAGGCACGCGTCCACAGCCTTCACCAGGTTCCACCCTTCCTCCTTTGGGACGAACAACCACTGAAGGCACCACACTACTCTCTACGCAGCCAACATCGGAGGAAAGCACTACCATGCTCATACCTCCAGTTTCCACTACAGTATCAGTCACCTCCACTGCTTCTCCTCCAACTCCAGGCACAGCAACAGGCTCAGCTGGTACAGCAACACTGCAAACAGGCACAATCCCACCTCTCACAGGCACGCGTCCCCAGCCTTCACCAGGTTCCACCCTTCCTCCTTTGGGACGAACAACCACTGAAGGCACCACACTACTCTCTACACAGCCAACATCAGAGGGAAGCACTACCACGCTTATACCGCCAGTTTCCACTACAGTATCAGTCGCCTCCACTGCTTCTCTTCCAACTCCAGGCACCTCAACAAGCTCAGGTGGTACAGCATCACTGCAAACAGGCACAATCCCACATGTGACAGGTACACGTGGAGGAATGACAACAGATTCAGCCTCCATGGTTAAGGGTTCTACCATCACTGGAAGTACAATGCTTTTTTCCACAAGCCCAGCACAGCCAACATCACAGGGTAGCACCTCCACACTTCTATCTCCAGTTTCCACTACTTTTGCGGTCTCCCCAACTTTAAGCATTAGAACCCCTGCAACATCTACTATTTCAAGGCTTACTTCTTCAGTATCTGCAACAGAAGGTCCCAGTACAGCCTACACAGCACGTGAAAAAAGTACATCTTTCACTTCAAGCAGAGTAACACCATGTTTATGCCATGTGTCTGGTGATTTCTTTTCTCCCGGTGAGTTTATTGTTTCATGCTTTTAAAAACTGAGATACAATATTAGCATTCACCTTTTTTAAATGATCTTTTACTATACAGTGTAACTTAAAAGTAAGAATTTTTTCTTTACATAAAAATATAATGAATGCATAGAAGTTAAAACATTTTAATATTTTTGTTTGATTTTTTGCTCAACATTTTGCTCAGCCATTTTATTTAATTTGTATTATACATTTTGTTTCATAGGCGACGTTATATACAACAGAACAGATAGCACTGGTTGTAGTTTTTATGCACTTTGCAGTAAAAGATGTGAAATTGAACGATTCCAGAGGCCATGTCCTACAACAACTCCTGTTTCATTAATCCCGTCATCTACAATACCAAGCTTATCAACCCCAACAGCTATATCTTCTTCAGTGCCAGCAACTCCAGCAACATCTAAACCTACTCCAGTATCAGGTTGCCCTGATGCTGACCCGCCAAGAAAGGTAATCCAATTATCTATTTTCTTTTTCTACATCACCTCCATTCCCAAAATTGACCCAAATTCTGCCATCAGATAGACCCACATCCAACTTTCATTAATTTTACTGGGAGTTGCTCATGTATATGTCTGGGCAGGATTTGGCTATCTGAAAATAATCTGGCACGATGTAATTTTTTGTGAACTTGTGCTGTCAACTTTTCCTGTTTGCAAATTGTCCACAGACTGACTTGCAGTTTTTACAAATTTGTTCAATATTCAGAATTTCTCAATATTTTATGCAAATAAATTTCATCCTAAAGATTGTTTAGAAAGTGTTCCTTATAAGTGGTCCATGCGTATTTGATATTCAAGCTGTATGATTGATCACTGAAGTCATATAGCATAGTTGTCATTCCCTAACTGGATGACCGAACTTTTATACTGCTTTTTTTTTTTAACTTTTATCCTGTTCACCCAAAGTGTGTTTGTTTTTTGGGTGAAGCAAAATTCTATTATGGAAGTCAACAAAATGTCCATGAATAACTTTTTCTCAATATTCATGCTGCTCTAAACCCAGACATGTAAGGGCAGTCACTCATAGTCAGCTTCTTCTTCAGATACGTGACCAACTTTCTTTGAATTCCATTGTTGCTAGTCACCCATAGACAATCTTACTTCAAACAACCTGAATCTGAAAGATTGATTATTATATTATTGTAAGATAGACATCTAAATTCTGCCTCAACCCAAACCATCTGTATAAGAATTTCCTTGTCTCTTCTAGATGAATGAATCCTGGATGTTAAACAATTGCACTACTGCAACTTGTGAGGGAGACAACAGAATTGTTCTATTGCTTCCTCCAGCTGTAGAGACGATTACTTGTGCAAGTGGACTCCCACCAATAAAAGTCTATGATGAGGATGGCTGCAACTACCACTATGAGTGTGACTGTAAGGGAACCAAGAAACAAGCAAAGAACTAATGATGCACAATATACTTTAATATTGCAGCAAAAGAGGTTTTCAGAATATCTTGATTCATCTAGTGTTGTACTATAGCGGGCGTTACCCGCCAAATTATAGTTTACAAATTTATAATATTGTTATGACGAGTCAATGCTTTAGGCACTCTATTTTTCTCAGAAGATAGAAGCAGGCTAAAATATTTGAATTACAAGAGGATATCATTAAATTATAGATTTTTCTATCTAGCTTGGTATTTATTATACATCCATTGTAGTAGCATCTGACACTAAGTAAGAATTTAATAAGACAGATCATCGACTAAAATAAAGCTAGACATATAGACAGAAAAACAGATATGAATAATTAATGCCAACTAAATTCTGCTTCTAGAATCTTTATTTTTACAGATGCCTTACAAGGGAGAAAGATTATAGTTTAAATACATATCACCTTCAATTTCAGTACCAGAAACCAAACTTTCTTTGACTGGCAGATTAAGGAAATTTGCTATTTTTAGCTTTTGATTATAAACACATACCTTTCTTTTCTTTTCTTCCTGATAGGTGTTTGCAGCGGCTGGAACAATTTTCACTACTTGACCTTTGATGGAACTCACTACACATTCTATGACAACTGCACATATGTGCTGATGAAACAGATTGTGCCCAAATACAATTTCAGCATCCTTGTTGACAATGACTTCTGTGATGTGGCTGATGGACTCTCCTGCCCTAGATCTATCATTGTGAATTACAACTCCATGGAAATAGTGCTGAGCAGTCAGATACACCAAGGAGAGAAAAATAACAAGGTAAACCTTAATGGATTTTCACGTTTTATAAATTGCTTCAATAAAAACATTTTAATAATAAGAGAAGGCATTTGTAATAACACTGTATAAAAACAGCTAAAGATTATAAACACAACATTATATATGTGGTAATTATATTTAATTTCATAAGAATGCCATAGTGTGTGTGTGTTTGCACGCACGCGCATGTGTGTGATTATTTTGTAATCTCTTTCTCTTATGCCTCTTTTTTTCATGAGGAACATAATGGGGATCTTCAGATCTACAGAGAGGAACTCTGCTCTTTCTTAACTCTTAACACTGCCATCATGTGTTCAAAGACTTGTCTCCCTGCCTAAGACATAAAATAAACCTGTGCTTTAGCTGCTTTTATTTTGTTGGGTTTTAGATTCTTGTCAACAACGAGCCAATCAGTGGAGGCTTCAGCAGAGATGGCATTTCAGTTGCCAATGGTGGAACATACATGGTTGTTGAAATCCCGGACATCAAGTCTTACATCTCCTTCAATGGACTCACCTTCACAGTGAAAATGCCATTCAGCATGTTTGGACACAACACTGAAGGCCAGTGTGGTAAGTAGAGTGGTTTAATCCCCTCTTTTCCATAAGGCAATTCTCAGGAGAGTTTTTTCTTTATTTATGGTATGGTAAGGTGCACTTTAGCTGATCATTTAAGTTTCTAGGTGCTACGGCAAATAAAATAAAATAATCACAATGGGATTATGGAGTATATCACTTTTTCCAGTCTCAGCATCACCTCAAAATGCAATTTACATTAACAAGAATATTTCTACTTTCAGTCTTTCATAAAGTCTTAGGACCAAGTAAGATTAGTGGTATCGTAGTAACCTGAAAATCAGGTAACCAGCCCCTGAGTGTGTTTGTTACATTTAGAGTGGACATTCCCTCTTGTACTTACCTTGCCATGCTGAGTTGCTCTATGGCCAGTGCTTCAATACCTTTCAGACTTGGTTCCATCTGTTTTCTTCTAGGCACATGTTCAAATGACAAAGTGGATGAATGCCGCATGCCAAATGGCGAAGTAATTTCCTCTTGTTCAGAAATGGCTGCCGCCTGGCAGGTTCAGGATGAAAATAAGCCCAATTGTGAAGGGCCCCCGGTACCACCTGCCACGCCAACAACTCCACCTGTGCCCTGCAATTCTACTTCTCATCTTTGTGAGCTGATTTTGAGCGAGTAAGTTAAATTCAGGCTTTGGGTACATTTGAATCTTGTGTATTGAAAAGCAAAAAAGTGTTTTGGAAGCCTTAATAATGGTCTTTGAAGTGGCCTTTAGTAACAAAAATATACACTGCTGTCATAGGTTTCACCCCCACTCTGAACTTTAGGGTACAGATGTGGGGACCTGCATGGGAACTCATAAGCTTAATTACCAGCTTAGATCAGTATGCTGCCACCACCCAAATATTGGAGTCATTTGGGAAACTCTGTCTTCTCTCCCAAAAACCTTTCCCTCCCAAGTACTATAACCCTTCCCTGGGTAGTTTTGAGAGACTCCCCCACCAATTCCTGGTGAGCCCAGATCCAACTCCCTTGGATCTTAAAACAAGGAAAAATCAATCAGGTCTCTAAAAAGAAGGCTTTTAATTAAAGAAAAGAAAGGTAAAAGAAAAACCTCTGGGAGATAGCATACAAGCTGATCTCACAGACAAGAAATTTAAAACACAAAGGATGTTCCCCTGGGCAAGACCCTTAGTACATCAAAAAATAGCCAATTTGATTATACCTATAATGCTCAAGACAAGTTACAAACAGAAAATAAACATAAGCTAATTCCTTCCCTAAATACTCACTACCCTGTTTGATTCCTGATTCCTTTTCCTCTCCGGCCAGAACTGAAACTGACTCAAGACAAAGGGACCTTCCTTCCTTCCTTTTGAAACATCTTGTCCCCCCATTGGTTCCTTTGGTCAGGTGTCAGCTAGGCTAGGTGAACTTCTTAACCCTTTACAGGTAAAAGAGGCATTAACCCTTAACTATCTGTTTATGACAACTGCATTATTGATTGTAATAATAGCAAAGTAGTCTTGGTTTGTTTTTTAAGAATACAGAATAGCTGTGTAGTTTGTTGTGGCTGTTACCGAAGCTGCTTCTCTGGGCATCACTTTAGTCTCTTTTAGAGTTACGCTATCTAGAAACCCAGTCTGCCCTTGAAGAATTCTCATTAAATATAAACTGTGTCCCACCAAGGGCTATTATTATATTGTCAATAAAACACTCACCTGGGACTAATATCGTATTTTAGCCCTAAAAGACCATCTAGGCAGTTCATTACCCTTTAATTATTTCACTCGGACAAGTCTAGATTTTTATAGTGATTGTGCAGCGCAGCTCAAACTTCTCTTCCATTGTATTTAAAGTCTCTTTGCAGAGTGTCATAAGATTCTGACGCCCAGCATATTCTATGAGAGTTGCGTCGCTGATTCATGCCACATTACCAATGAATCTATACCATGCTTCAGCTTGGAAACGTATGCCTCCCTCTGCTCTGCTAAAGGTGTCTGTGCCGACTGGAGAAGCAAGACCCAAGGACAATGCCGTAAGCAGCATTAAGAGATACTTTGCCTTGGATCTATGACGTGCTTATTACAAACTTATTCTGGAAATGTAAACTTCTTCCATTATTTTGGGGGTGGAGGAATAGATACGTATATCTAAACTTTACTTTAATTTCATTCCTGTGGAGATGGGTGAACTAGTTCCGATAAAATATAAACAACCCTGAACCTTTGCTGTTCTCTCAAATTCAGCCAAAGCCACATCTTTTGGGAGGTTCAAAATCATTCAGTAGCCGTTACAATATTTCTGCTTTTGTATTTCCTGATCCAAAGGGTTGATGAAGTGAGAGCACCAATGGTTGTTACCCCTCCACCTACATAAAATTAAAAGCAATTGGAAAGCATCATCTCTGCTTCTTTACCTTCATACAAAGTTTAATTTTCATATTAATTTTATTTTTGCTCCCACACAGCATACAACTGTCCTAACGGCAAGGTGTATGATGCATGTGGCCCTCTTAATCCTGTCACCTGTAATTCCGGGTAAGGCTAAACCAAATAATTAGCTTTATATTAGTGTAATGTCACTGTGTTCAACTGTGCCTGTCTTTGGACGGGAGACCTCTTAGTAAAAACCAACTGCTTGAGGACAGGGTGGCATTGATGATTGAGTAAATCCTCAGAGTGGTGACAGGGGACAATGTGTTGTTACTAGAGATGCCATATTTTATTTGTGGCATTGAAACTGAAGTCCTGACTCCTTTGATTATTAAAAATCCCATGGCACTTTTCACATGAGTAGGAAGGCCAGTATTTAGGGCCTAGCCAATTTCCTCTTTGGATAATTACATTGTGCTACCTAAATCCCTCTGCAATTTCAAATGGATGCTGTATGTTCACTTCCTGCTCTTTCCTAAACAGAAAAACATGCCCAGCATTTCTGTGAGCTGTTAGGTCGATGTAGTGCACCACTTCAGAGTTGCCTATAGTTCAGTGATGGGTAAAAATGATTCCCGTACATAAATTGTTTCTGAATGTTTACAAAGTGTTTTGTAATATTTGGGGATAAGGATTATCATACTGTATAAATGTACATTTTTTATATATATTCAGGAAACCTTACCTGATTGTTTAGAGAAATTCTTCTTTATGCCTCAATTATGTTAGTGCTGTAAAAAGTTATTGATCAGATAATGCTGGGAAAATGTACTTTCATATCCATTCCTTTCTTCCTTGTAGAACTGTTAACCATACAAGTGAACATGTTGCTGAAGGATGCTTCTGCCCCAAGGATAAGATTCTCTTCAATTCATACACTGACGTCTGTGTGTCAGAATGCGGTAAGTTTGGGGGATGGGGAGGAGGGAAGGAGAAAGGGTTGGAGGAGGATGTAAATATTAGTGTTGATGAAAGAAAGAGATGGACAGGACAACCTAGTTCTAGGTATAGCATGAAAAGATGCTATGGAAGCTTCTATCACACAGCTCTGCTCATGGACCTTAATCCCACTCAGCTTTACCCATTCTTGAATATCCAAATTCTAGTTCTTGAATATCCAAATTCTGCTAGCTGAACCAGTCAGACAGGTAGTTTTGTAATTATGACAAATTCACACTACGGACTAAAACTACCGACCATGTTTCACTTGTAATATATCACATTTAAAGCCTGATCCCTCATAGTTTAAGATTAGCATATTAAACCCATTACTTTACCCTCCTCCCCATTTTATATTACATTCCTAGAATTTAGTGAACCTGCATAATATTTACACTGCCAGTGAAATGCCCCATAGTCTGTTTTCAGACTCAGCCTAATAGCAGATTTTAGTCTTGCATCATCATCATCGGAGTAAATACACCAGCCACTTAACATATGAATGCTGAGTGCCAAAACTGACTTCACCTTGAGAATGGCTAGTTATTTCCATTTCCATTTTTTTAGAAAGTGACTGGTAAATGGCATTAGCATCTCTGTCTACTTGTTGAAAAAATGGGTCTGAGCTGAATCATGAGACAAGATGAAGGTTTAAAAGTAAATCCTTTGTGGATAAAGTGTGTAACAATAATAATATCCGAAAAGTGCTTTTACGAACCCTTAATTAAAAGGGTAAGCGAGATTCATTTGTGTATCACATGGGTCATCAGAATGGCATCAATGTAAATCTTTATCCTTTCATTCCCCTCAGCTTGTGTGGGACCAGATGGAATGCCCAAACTGGTGAGTATTTCAGTCACCACTTTCTCCAAGGCATCTTTCCCAGAAATCTCCCAAATACAGCTGTTTCCAGGATTTCATTGCATTTTCCCACCTCTTAGTCCTCATTTTGTTATGAAATGTGCAAGGTTGTGTCAGGTTAAATTCTTAGCAGAAATAAAATGGAAAGAGATGATGGTAAGGACTTGATTACAGCCAATACATTTTGTATTCTGTCATCAACTGCACCCAGGTTTTGTTTTTTTTTTAATCACATTTTAAAACCCCGAAATGCCCAAAAAGAATTAATATGAATTGTGTGTAACAGCTTCAGATTTCACAATGGTGTGTCTATATTGCTTCAGATAAACTGCTAGTTCTTCAATTCCAGTGATGTATCATTCCATTGCCAAGTATTAGAAATGATATTTATTTATGGGTCTCCTAACTTGGGAAATTGAAAGCAGCCTGTCTGAAGATTTTCAGCCTGCTCTTTGGGCCAGATTCAAACCCACTGAAATCAATGGGCTTGGGATCAGGCCCCATGAACAGTCTATCTTACTATCCACTTTGAGGCCTTCATCCAAGTTGACCCTGAAAAAATACCTATGACCATGAGCATCAGAGAGCAGTTAAGATAAAATATTTTTATATTTTTACAGCCTGGAGCCATTTGGAAGAGTAACTGCCAGGAGTGTGTCTGTGACCCATTCTCTGTTACTGTACAATGTAAGTCACTTACATGTCAGACACCCGAGACACGCATGTGTGAGAAAGAAGGATTCATACCTGTCCCAGTGTTGACACCAGAAGACCCATGCTGTCCTGAAATTGAATGCAGTAAGTACCGGCTACTATCTTTTATAGCCAGCTCATAAAAATATAGTGGGCCAAATATTGTCCTTGGTTACAGCTGCACATCTCTCACTAGCTAATCTTATCTAGTTAAGGTTTTCATATAGCAACTATCACTGTAATATCTAAGGGCTCTTAAAATTAAGCATTATTCCTTGATTGATTCATAACTGTACCTAGGTACCAAAAGTTGATTTCTGAGTTAGTTAGATGTACATTTTTAGTTGGTAAAACAAAATCTTTTTGGTGTGTGTATGTTGCAGAAGGGGAGAAGAGAGGTAAAAGGTTTTTCTGAGTCTTAAAGTAGCTGATAAATTAGCTCCATATTTGTGGGTTGTACAGTGTTTCTTTATACACAGATTTTATGTCGCAGAATGGCAATATTAATTTAAGTAGAGCTAAACAGATGAACAAACACTAAAGCATGAGCCGGTAGCTGTATGTGATATAGTGCTAGCTGTTTAGAGATTTTTTTTATTACTGATTTAGCGAAGTCAAAAGGGAGAATGTGCCCACAGTTTATTAGCCTGGAACTAAACAAATGAGCAGTGGAGGGCTAAGCTTGAAGTGGTCCTGTGAAAAACATGAGTGGGATGTGAGATGCTACCAAATGATTTGATTATGATGGTGTGGCATATTTATTTCCTATGGGGATCAGTCGTCCATCCAAGCCACATGCAGACAGGTTGCAGAGGACTCAGCCGTGGAACAGAGGTGTCTTTTGAATTTATCACACTGCTGTGGTTATAGAGTAAGAAGTGATTTGCTTTAACTTGAGGAGCTTGATAGCAGTAGGGAAAGAGAGGGCTTTCTCAGGCTCCCATTCTAGTTCACGGCCATTTATCCTCTTAAATCTTCTCTCTCCCTTCAGGGATACATCCCTCCAACTTCTTCAAGCTTCAGCCATATGCTAGAATGTAACTCGAGCTTTATGCACATCAAGGTTTTAAAAGAAGTTATCAATCTTTCTGTGCCAGAAGCTGGGAATGGGCGGCAGGGGATGGATCACTTGATGATTACCTGTTCTGTTCATTCCCTCTGGGCACCTGGCATTGGCTGCTGTCTGACCCAGTATGGCCATTCTTATGTTCTGTGCCCTTCTTTGTGTTAGGCTCTTCACATGCTCACAGAGCCGAAGCACCAACTACTTCTAAGCAGGTGTCAAGAACGAATACCCCCTAGGCAGTCATTTGACCTGTTAGGAACAAACACTCCTAGGCAGAAAATTTGAATTATAGTCTCAAGCCTGAGGCCCATTTATTGAGCACACACACACCTATGCATAGGGGTAGCAGACCAAAATCAACTACCACGCTTACAAGGTTACATGCCATTTTTAAAGTCTTAAACCGCAACCGCACACGCGTCACTGCCAAGCATTAGGGTGAGGGGTGCTTTTCTGAGTTGTCAGCAATCTTCCTTTGGACGTGCCAAGAGGGACTTTTGCTATGTCCTGAACACGCGGGCCCCGTATGGTTTAAGATGGTATTTTGGGCCTAGTGCGAACTCAGGGGTTTTGCAAAGGGCAGCTTGTGGTTATACTGTTTATGCCATGAGCAAGAACACTAACACGAATTCCGGTTGCAAAATACAGGTTTGCAGAAATGATTACAAGAATATCTTAATATATGCTTACATATTAGATTTAAACAACAATATTGTTTTATGATGAGTTACCATTTCCTTAATTATACGTGTTAGTAGGGTTTGGGTAAGGGGGTACATAGTAGGACAAAGAAGGAGCATGATGCCCTTTGGTATGACCACTAGGACTATTGCTGTGCTAACTTGTTACAGGTTATTGGTTACAGGCTTTGCCTTATTGCTTTCTATTGTTGCCCTGCAATAGCAGGGCAGGCACAGTGTTAGGGAAGGGAAGGGAAAAGGAGGGAAGGGGAGTCAATGGGGGTAAATGGACAGGTACAAGGGGTGGGTGCCTACAGAAGTACCTGTTTCCAATTAATGTGCCTTAATTGTTTATACAGCAATAATGATAGGTTGTACAGTCTTGTAGCCTTAGAGCAGAAGCTGTTACAAAAGCAGAAGTTTAAGCAGACGTTAGGCTGGACCATGGCCAAGGATGCTGTTACAAATATTCCAGTTCCTCTTTCTTCTGGCCTTCCTCCCCCCCGCCTTTCCAGGGCAGCATTGCTTAGTATGGTTCTGGCTTTTGACCTGTTGGTTACAGGGTAGGCCCTGGTCAGAGCTTACAGAGGGGGGTTTGCTGTTATAAGGATTATTAAGGCCTCCTACTGTTATAGGGGCCACAAAAGAGGGGGCCCCCATCTGATGCCATTTGGGCATCCGACTGGACCTTGGGGTAAGGAGGAGGACTAACCTTTCGGTGGGTATGGGCATACAGGGGCTTACCAAAAGGGGGCACAATTTAAAGGCAACAGAGTTTATATGCCAAGCAACGATTCCATTACAAAAACATTGATTACAGATAGGTTTCAGGATGAGTCTTAATAGCCTTTAGCAAGCAAATGAATATAAGCAGATGCATTTTAAACCTTGAGCAATGCCTGTCACAAACAGTCCTCTCTCTGCTAGTTCCTCTTTTCCTTCCCCCTCTCCCCCGCGCCCCCTCCATCCTCAAAGTGCAGCCCAGTCTGGTTCAGGCTTCCGGTCTGACAGTTTTGAGCCAGGCCAGGGTTTGTGGGGGATAGAAAAGAGGGGAGAAAGTAACTTGGAGGGGACAAAGAAGAGAGAGGGGGGGTATTTCCTTCACACAGGAAAACAACGACTCATATTGCTAGCTTTATCCCATTACACACTTTCTCTTCTGGCTTATTCCACAGGATGCAATACAAGCGCCTGCTCCCAGGCCAAGAAGACTTGTGAGCCAGGGTATCAGCTAGCCACTATCCTTTCAGAAGGAGACTGCTGTGTCAATTATACATGTGGTAAGTTACTGTGCTTCTTCTGACCTCTGGGTTATAAAAGGCTCTAATTTCAATTTCAAAGGCGATATGGAGTTAAGAAAAAAATGTATGAGAAGCGAAGAAAGTAAGTTCAGTGTACATTAAATAATCATTACAAAACCCCACTTACCCTCACTGAACTATATCCAGGGGAAAAACTGAACTTTTTTGTGCATTCAGACTCTGGCAGTTTTAAAGATTTTTTTTCCATTTCATTTTTTTAAAATAATTGATTCTTTTTTTCAGAACCAATACCAGATGTCTGTGTGCTTAATGGAACTATTTACCAGGTAAGAACAGTAATATTACACCAGTGATTCCCAGACTTGTTCCGCCGCTTGTGTAGGGAAAGCCCCTGGCGGGCCGGGCCAGTTTGTGTACCTGCCGCGTCCACAGGTTCGGCCGATCGCGGCTCCCAGTGGCCGCGGTTCGCCGCTCCAGTGATAGTTGCCCGCCAGGGGCTTTCCCTGCACAAGCGGCGGAACAAGTTTGGGAACCACTGTACTACACCAAACATACTAACATATACTGATATTTCAGTAGCTCTCTAAAACCCTGATACAGAGCATCTCACTAGGAGTTTCCATGAGGGAGTTATTTATCTCCTGCATATTAAAGAACCTTTGTACCATGTTTGCTCCTTGGTCACCAACCCAGATTTGAAATAGATTTTGTTTTCTCTAGTGCCAAAATAAACATATTTTGGAGGAGCTCCCCTTTAACAAGGAGCAAAAGTAAAAACTTAACTGTTTTTACTGAGAGGGGTGAATCGGTTCTTTATCCATTCCAGATGTGGGCGATTTAACTTTCTGATGGAGCAGAATTTTGAAAATCTTTTTTTGTGGGGCAAAAGAACTGAAGCCCCTCAAAAAATAAATCTAGGACTTTGGCCTAGACCTCCAAGTTGAGACCTTAACTTCTCAGTCAAGATTTTCTCCTTAAGATCACAGCTGCCATCTTGGAATGTGATGTTGGGTCAAATTTTCAAAAGAGGCCTGAAGTCCATGTGTAAAGAATGTGTACATATTTATGCTCATGCAACTGGATACACCAATGGATAGATGTTTTAATATCCATTTGCAAGAGATGACTGCTTCACCAGCTCTGAAAACAATTCATAATGCAAAGCTTCTTTTGCGACAAGTGGTGTATTGATGAGTTTGCAAAATACTGAGGCGGCTCAAACCAGTCTTACGTAGTACCCAAACTCAGCATGTTCTTTTGATCTTTCTTGGTACATTCTTGCCATCTCTTTACTAGCCTAAGTATTTTGCATAATTTCAATTAGCTTGTTCCTATACATGCTTTCTGCACTGGCCCCACATTTTCATATATTATGTGCAGCACAGTTGCTTTATGCTGTCCATTGGGTAACTCAATTTCACTTGTGTATCAGCATCTTTTATGTTCACAAAATTGCTTTAAATTATCTCCATACATTATGAGGTAACATACAGTAGATTTCCTTAAAATAATGAGATTTGCGCAGACTGAATGTTCTCTCTTTGGCTTCTCCCAGCCTGGAATGTCTGTTCCAATGGACTCTTGTAAGACCTGTACCTGCAGTTCTGAAGTAGATCCAGTCTCCAACAGAAACCTTCTGCAATGTGAGCCGGTCCGCTGTGACACCACTTGCCCCCTGGTGAGCTCCATTTTTTATTTCACCTCTCCGTTAGTTTCTAAACTGGTGAAAATGGAAGTATCCCTTATTGACTCAATGTATTTTCTCTCCCACTTCTTGAACAGGGTTATGAATACATGATGAAAGATGGAGAGTGCTGCGGAAAGTGTGTCCAGGTGGCTTGCACAATCAAGCTGATTAACAACACTGTCCAGGTGGTCAAGGTAACTATTTCCTGTGATTCTCATTACACTTTGTTTTAGCCCACTGTGACAGGTTGGATCACAGAAACCCCCTTGGGAGCTGCCACCCGATGTGCCAAGACTACTTCTACCCCTGCTTTCCCTGCCAGCTCGGGGACCCAGCACCCTGTCTTGCTGAGCCAGACACGCCAGTCTGCTCCAACACAGACCCAGTGTCTGAATTACTTGCCCCAAAGCTGCAGGTTTACCTGAAAGCAGCTCACAGAAGTGTTCTTGTCTTTAACACCCAGATGCCCAACTACCAATGGGGTCTAAACCCAAATAAATCCGTTTTACCCTGTATAAAGCTTATGCAGGGTAAACTCATAAATTGTTCGCCCTCCATAACACTGATAGAGAGATATGCACGGCTGTTTGCTTCCCCAGGTATTAATACATACTCTGGGTCAATTAATAAGTAAAAAGTGATTTTATTAAATACAGAAAGTAGGATTTAAGTGGTTCCAAGTAGTACCAGACAAAACAAAGTAAGTCACCAAGCAAAATAAAATAAAACGTGCAAATCTATGTGTAATCAAACTGAATTCAGATAATTTCACCCTCAGAGATGCTTCAGCAAGTTTTTTCCTCATACTGGACACTTCCAGGCCTGGGCACAATTCTTTCCCCTGGTACAGCTCTTGTTCCAGCTCAGGTGGTAGCTAGGGGATTCTTCATGATGGATCCTCTCCTTTGTTCTGTTCCACCCATTTATATATCTTTTGCATAAGGCGGGAATCCTTTGTATCTCTCTGGGTTCCCACCCCCTCCTTCTCAATGGAAAGACACCAGGTTAAAGATGGATTCCAGTTCAGGTGACATGATCACATGTCACTGCAAGACTTCATTGCCCACTTGCTAGCACACATGTATACAGGAAGACTTACAGGTAAAACAGAGCCATCTGCAGACAATTGTCCTGGATAATGGGAGTCATCAAGATTCCAAACCACCATTAATGGCCCACACTTTGCATAATTACAATAGGCCCTCAGAGTTATATTTCATATTTTAGGTTCAGATACAAGAGGGGTACATTTATACAAATAGGATGCCCACACTCAGTAGATTATAAGCTTTGTAATGATACCTTACAAGAGACCCTTTGCATGAAGCATATTCCAGTTACATTATATTCACTCATTAGCATATTTTTATAAAACCATATAGACTGCAACGTCACACCCACGACAGGGGATAAGTGTTGACAAAAGCAAGGGACAGCTCTCAACCAACTTATGTCCATTCTTAGTTACAGCAAGGTATTTTCTACATTTATTCTAGCTGGACACACATTTGAATAACTAAGTCACACATTTAGGTGCTCAAATGGACTGGGGGGTGGGGAAGGAGGGAATACCCATTTTAGGCATCTAACTACAGACCTGAGAATGCAGGTCTAGGATTTAGCCTTAGGCTCCCCACCTAGGCAGTGAAGTTTGAAAATTTGGCTCCCCGTGTTTGGTGTTTCAGAGGAAGTTAAGAGGGTACAGATGAGTTCCTTCTAGGTGAGAGCATGAAATTGCTCATCAGAAAATCCTACGCCAGTCTTTGTCAGAGTAATCACACTACGCTTATCATAATTACATCATTGATCACATCAGAAAAGCAATAATGCTAAATTTGTTTTATTCCTAATGTAAGCCGGGTGATATCTGGAAGCCTGAAGATAATCCGTGCAGCTATTACAAATGTGAAGAAGCTGAAGATCAGCTTGTTTCAGTCACTGTTCTGAGAACATGTCCTGCCTTTGACCCAAAGGACTGCGAGCCTGTAAGTTTCAATCAGTCCTTTATTGTTTGCTATTTGTTGAGTGCTACTACACAGAACACGGGGCAAAGGATACAAAACAAGACAAGACAACATGGAACCAGTATCTCTAGTTATTAATGGCTCCCACTGTGTAAACAGCCATTTATCAGGAATGGTTTGAGAGTGAACTTAATCTTGTCACAGTGTCAATTGTAATGGACAATCCCTCCAGAACAGCCCTGTCCTTCCACTTAATAGTCTGCTACCTCTTATTTTTGGATATGTGAATTCAAGAACTATATGGAACCAAACTGGCAAGATAGCCTTCATGGTCCACCAGCCATGGTTTCATTCAATATCCACTGCACAGCCCACCTCCTGCTAATGGTAAAAATGCTTACCAGTGCTAGAAAGCCCTTGACTTGTCATTCATACACTAATTCTGAATGCTCTCTCTTTGTTCCTGCACTGAAGGATGAAGTACAGCTGACTCCTGATGGCTGCTGCAAAACCTGTACCTCTAAATGTAAGTAAAGCTATTTTCTGATGTTCTGCCGCCAATAGATTATGTATGATTATAATATTTCTAACTATTTTTGCGTGGGATGGGGAAGTAGAAGTTTCCTCCGGGATCCCCACACAGGTTCTTTAGTTCTCATTGTCAAAGGCCCCACGTTACACTGACTCGTCCTTCCAAAGAAAAAGAGCAAACATGGTTGCTTGACAGTGTCAAGATACTCCCCATCCCATGCAAGATCTGTTTATACTGCCTCAGCAGTGCTCTCTGCTACCAATGACCTAAGGTTGAAAGATTAAGACTGGGACTTAAACTCAAATCCCCAACTGAATTACTTGTGTGTTTCCTAGCTATAGCATGAATCCTGCATAATCAAACATCTTCCTCTCAGAACAGCTTTAAGCATTCGCTTAGCTGTGAATATGAAGAGACGTGAAGCATTTCTATTTATTTTTTCCTCTTTCTTAGCAGCAAGCTGCAAGGTTTACAAGAACTCAACTGTGATCCGCCACAATGAATGTGAATCTTCTGAGCCTGTTGAACTGACGTACTGCGAAGGTGTTTGTGCCAGCTCCTCAATGTAAGTGGCAGCGAGTACATTATATCCTCTCCTTGTATCTATTTCTCTTTGTGGCCTCTTTTCATCCAACTGCTCAAGTGGTATTGAGCATGGACTCACCTATGCACTTTCAATCAATTAATTAATTAATTTAATATACACTTGAAAAGCAAGTGTTTCCATTGAGCGTGATGGCTTGTATATCTGAAGTGTGTTTCAGTATTTGAGGGAGCGGGAGAGTGCTTACTCTATACCACAGCAGTTATCTCCCATCACTTTGCCTGACACACAATATAGCATGACGTTCCCAATGTTAAACAACCAGACCCACAGAGGTAAAAACCTTGTTCAAGTCACAAAGCAGAGTATTGAGTATCTGACAGCAAAGCACCCATTGGAACAACAGTGAGGAAGATGCACATTGGGGTTCTGATTTTCCTCTGACTTACATTCATTGCTATCAGTAGAGTCACACCTGATATATTGCAGTGGCTAAAGAGAATCAGATCCTGTATTCATAAATAAGCCATTACTGCTATTTGGCTATTCTTTAGACCACCTTGATTTCTCTCTCTGCCTCATACATGCTCAGAACTAACTGCCATTAAATGATGATGAAAGCCAGTGGAGAGACTCGAAAACTCAGACTAACACCACAACATTTGAGCTTTCCTGTTTATATTGAGCTATACACACACACACGCTTGAAAGCTAGAAATAATGGGCCCAATCTTGCTCCTATTAAAATGAAAGGCAGATTTGCCACAGAGCTCAGTGGGAGCAGGAACAGGCCCCCTATCAAATAGATACGTTTTTTTAAAGTGTGCAATATTTAGCAGAGTGTGTCCTATATGAAGACTTTTACAGAGGGGTATAATTTCTTTTCTTTATCTGGTGGGGCAGGTATTCCTTTGAAACACAGCAGATGCAACACAAGTGTACCTGCTGCCAGGAACTCAAGAGCCACAAGAAAGAGGTGACCCTGACATGCAGCAATGGAACAAGCATGAATTATGACTATGTCTATGTGGAACAGTGCCAATGCATGACTGCGTGCATTCCAGAAACCACAACCACACAACAGTTCCAATAGGAAGAAGAGCAGAAAAGAACAAGATGATCATAGGAAAAAAGAACCCAAGAGGTCTAAAGCAGTTAAAATCAAAAGCAATATAGATAAAATAACCTGTGCACCAGCTTAAAATTCTCTTTCTTACTTATTTCAGCTTCCACTATCACCATTTTTCACTTCTTAAATGTGAGAATATTCCGGAGCCAAATAACTAAGTCTTCATATGTATTTTTATTTCTGAACAATACAACTTTTGAGGGGGAAAGGATGAACAAAATTATAACTTGCATTGTTAGAGTCTTGAGTTAATCCAAAAAGTACTTTCCTTTACCATTTCCCCTGTGAAGTTTGGAGACCATTTAGTTCTATTCTTTTCACCTATTTCTTTTTTTAGTATTCTCATTGTTTCAATGGGTCACCCATTATGGTTATTTGTGTGCACGTGTATATCTAAAAACAACTGAAGACCCCTGAAAAATATCCCTTATTTACATCATGGGAATTCGCAATTATTCCAGTCAACTGTTTACAACATTAATGTTTTAGAAAGAAGTAGTAGGATGACTCTTTAAAACAAAAATAATGGTGATGGTGAGCTAATGTTTTACGTAGAAAACTGAATTTTGTAGTTACGTTGCACTGTCCTTTGCTATTTATTTGTGAGTAGAGAAATAATTTTATTGGGGGGGGAGGGTTTCACTGTCTATGGATTTAAGGTTTTGTATGGGGTTAACAGGCAATCTTTTCCTGTTCATTTTGTTCTTACATGATTAATAAAACTTTCAGCATTTTCAATTTTGGTGACTTTGCTGTTTTCACTTGCTGAAACCTAGCCTGACGATGTATCTGATCACTTTGGCTGCAATGTGTCTAGCTGCTCCACTCAGAAGGGTTCATGCCTCAGATAACTATAAATCCACTCCTTAGTTGCACTTGGTCAGGGAGGCAAGTCCTTTCTGAAAACCCTTTTCAAGGGCAGCATACTCCCTGCACACAGCCGACCAGCTCTGTTGATTGGCATGTAGGTTGGGCAGAGCTCTGGTTTTGTTCCCTCCCAGTCCACCAGCTCCTGAGATGGAGGGGCAGCATACAGGGCCTCAGCCCCTGCTTTCCACATGCTAGGAGCTGTGATCTAGAAGGTGTTACTGCAGCCCTGAAGGATTGGGAGAACCTGACTCTCTGCTACTCTCCTGCATTACCATATTAGACCAGGGAACAATCTAGCTCCTGAGAATTAACTGCTGCTCCTTATCATTGATACAATAATGACATATTTAGACATCTTTACACGTCTGAAGGATTTTTAAATATTTTTTTCTCTGCTAACAAACAAAATGTTTATGAATGGTGAAGAGTGCATTGCTGGTTTTTAAAGATTATAAAATGCTATTTAGGATCCCAAACATATTGGTAACTTAAAATGTACAGATAGCTCCATAGTTTACAACTAAATGCAGCATTTCCAACTCATTTTCTTCCTTCACTTACCTGCCAAATCTTGACTTCCAAGGACTTACACCAGGGAAGAATTTGGCTGCATTTCCCCTCAACAGTTCTTAATATTTGCCTGCACTGTTTTGGGTGGCTGCTGTATCAGCAGCTGTTCCAGCTTACACACAGAAGCCTGAACTAAGGATTTTGCAGGAAAGTAAAGGCAGAACTGACTTTTCAAATAATCGTATTCAGTTACAAATTTTAAACACATATAAGCAGAGGGCCAAATTCAGACCCTGAATAAGGTCAATAGCATTATACCCTTTGACCCATAGAGTATTAATGATATGGGTTCTTGTATAGTATTTTTTTTTCCTGGGGGGAGGAATTTAAACTCTTCAGTTTACTGTCACAAAATTTTATACTGACAGTTTCTTGAGATAAATCAAGGTTACTTAACCAAAAAATTGCAAATACATTGGGAGAGAAAGTATCTCAAATGTGTCACTAAAGAAGTTTAAACTCCTAAGTGTATGTCTGTAATGTAATCTGGAACAGTACTTGAGCTCCACTCTATCTTAAGAGAGGAGTTATAGAGATGCTGACTTTGGCCCTATGCTATTTAGCATTTAGGATGTGGATAAATTGGAGAGGGTTCAGTGCCAAAAGAGTGATTAAAGGATTCGAAAACATGCCTTATAGAGATAGAATTCCTTGAGCCTATCTCTCTAGTTCAATAGAGCAGGTGATGGGCTCTTCAAAGTATCAAAGAAAGGTATGACACAATCCAATGGCTGGAAGTTGAAACCAGAGAAATTCAGACTGGAAGTAAAGTGTAAATTTTTAGCAGTGAGAGTAATTAACCATTGGAAATATAATAATAATATTTGGAGATATACCTATCTCATAGAACTGGAAGGGACCCTGAAAGGTCATTGAGTCTAGCCCCCTGCCTTCACTAGGAGGACCAAGTACTGATTTTGCCTCAGATCCCTAAGTGGCCCCCTCAAAGATTGAACTCACAACCCTAGGTTTAGCAGGCCAATGCTCAAACCACTGAGCTATCCCTCCCCCCTAACAATTTACTAACTTTTAGTGGATTCTCCATCACAGCAATTTTTAAATCTGAACTGGATATTTTTCTAAAGACATGCTCTAGGAATTATTTTGGGGACGCTCTATGGCCTGTGGTATACAGGAGGTTGGACTTGATGATTACAATGGTCCCTTCTGGCCTCAGAATCTATGAATACATAGAACCATTCCTCCATATAGCATGAACTCAGACCTAATTCACTGGCCACTGTCACCCCCTACTTCTCCAATATTACTGCTTCCTGGATTTCTTCTTTCAGTTGATTACTTGTGGCTTTTCTATGTTTCTAATTTCCCTAGGTCCAGCTGTTTTATTTCTCTGACCTTAACAATTACATATTGAGCTGCATTGGGTAGCCCCACAAACAACTGTGAAACACATCATATCTACTACAAGGTGCCTTTACTATTTACAAGTTAGCTCAGTAATAAAGAGGAGTAAACAACAAATAAACCCATTACATAAATGATCCACAACACAATGCAATCACAATATAAACATGTGGCTTAATAATTAGGTTCTCTAATAACTCCTTAAATGGCTACAAATAATTACCCCAAATGGTTGAATTCCCCAGTGATTTGCCTGGATAAGGTAAGTAGAGATACATCAGAGCATTAACATTTGGATCCAAATTACCACCCCAGCCTCATCCGCTATCCTTCACCACACCTATATACAAAGTTAGGAAGATTTGGGATCCAAGGTTTCACTTCAAGCCTATCTCCACTTACACGGATCCCTTTGACCTAAACCAAGCCCCCTTAATCAGCTACCATAGACATTAGGCTCAAAACTCAGAAATTGCTGTTCTACTAATTAATATGTTTAACAAGCTCAAGTAACTTCCTCTATACAAACCAACAAGGAAGCTTTTACAGGTCTTCCTAATAACAGGGTGAGTCTCCAGCCCAGAAGTGAAGTCAGTCCTCAAGGTAAGCTTAAAAAGAGGGGTCCCAACAGAAGTGACTCTCTATCCAAAGTTAGAGGGGGACCAGTAAGCTCCCACACCCGAATAATCCTCTATTTCTTCCCCACAAGAAAAGAAGCAGCCATAAAAAATGCTAGCCCAAGGGGTCCATCTAACAAATCTCATCCTATTTCTATACTATTAGTGTACGAAATAGGATTAACCCACCTCAGCGGTTCTCAAACTTAGTTGCACCGCGACCTCCTTCTGACTACAAAAATTACTACACAACCCCCGGCGGAGCCAGACCTGGAGCCCCGCTGCCCCAGGGTGGCGGGATTCAGGCTTCAGCTTCAGCCCTGAGCCCCAGAGTCTAACGCTGGCCCTGGTGACCCCATTAAAATGGGGTCCTGATGCACAGTTTGAGAGCCGCTGGGTTGGTAGTGTAAGTGGCTGCTTGTCCACGAAGACCAAAAGAATGTTACTGAGATCAGTTCCCCCAAACTACAAACACTAGAGATTACGGTAGAAATAAAGCAAAATATGTGAACAGTTCTAGCGGCGGCTTGATTTTTAGTGGTGCTGAGCAAACTCAGCTCCCATTGAAGTCCATGGAATCTGCAGGCGCTTATCACCTTTAAAAATTGGGCCAAAAGTTTGGGTGTTTTTGTGAGACTATTTGGTCCCCTACATTCTGATTATTTACTCATGTGCTCACCAGTTACAAAGCCTGCAAAACAGGTTCTCTGGTTTGTTGGCTTCACTTACAATTATTTTAGCCACTTTATAAAATGTCCTGTTTAGTACTTACACTTCAAATGTTGCTCAGCTGCCCTCTAGTGATGATTAGGTGTTTCAGTCAACAGAGTACTGTATTCCTATGAGACCATCCAATACAAATTTTAGTACAGGTGAGACTTATTTACTCACTAATCTCAGGGGGGGAGGGTTTGAAATCCTACAGTACATGCAATACAAAATTTAAATACAATAGACAAAGGGAGACTGGATGGCTCAAGGGATTGATAATGAAATATAGATCTTATCGCCTTTGTCACTATTGAAAAGTATTATTTTTTATTTTACAGGGTCCAAAGTGTGGTGGCTGCTTACTCAGCGTGGGTTAGTAGTGACCAACGCTAATTGCTGTCAGTTGGCTGCTCAGTGGCATGTGAAATGAATTTGATTATCTCAGTGCAGTCCTCGGTGGACATATTGCGACATCATTAAAAAAACCACAACTGGCAACACTGTAGTGCCAGCTGTGGTGGGTTTTGTGCTGTAGACATCTGAACATTGGGAGATAGATCGAGATCATCAAAATTGTACTCATTTCTTTAATTAGTAAATGTCAATATTTTCATGGCAAGTCCTCTATCTAGTATACTTGCTGGTTGCCTCAGCCAGGAGACCAAAGAGTACATGGGCATAGGGACCAATTACCTTCTTGAGGTATGAACCGCAACTCCCTACTTGTCTGTGAAGTACCTAATACACTTTTTTATATAAATAATGACTTAAAAAAAATAAAAAAGAACTGATGGAAAGAGGGACACAGGCTCCTTTCCCCCCAAAACCTAACAAGTGAAAAAACTAGTCCTTGCATTTCCTAATTAAGGAGTTTCCACACTCTTCCCCAGCTAAATTGAGAGTCCAGGATACAGGGGAAAGCTTCTAGAGCTGATCAGGAAATGTTGATTCCTCAAATCCAAAGTGTTTCACAGAAAGGTATCTTGTTTGACAAACTTCCAAAGAACTGCAGAAGGTTTCCATTGAAAATCTGCCTGATTGGCTGCTGGGACCCCAGGGATTCCAGGGTCTGCAACTCTAGGGCAGCCCTGCTATGCAGACTGCCCTATGACCAGGGAGCTCAAGGCTTCCAGACTTTCAGGCCAGCTGGCTCTGCAGGCTGCCTGACTCCCATAGTCTCTACGACAGCTGTCCAAAATGTCTGGCAGCCTGGGGAACCAGCTGGCCTAGGAGTCTGGAAGCTGTGGGATGCCTGGCCCTGGTACAGTCTGTATGGCAGGCCTGCCCTGTGGCAGAACCGGGAATCTCTTGGGTCTCCGACCCCAGGACAGACCACACGGTGCGGTCACCCCAGAGCTGTGGACCCTGGAAGCCCTGTCAGTGTCAGTCAGATGGTGGGCAGTACAAAACTGACAAGAATCACGTTAATTACAGTCAGGAGCTGCTGGAGTCATGGAGAACAAATTTTGTTTTGGAAAGAGCATGTGTTGGTATTTCCAAAACGAAAATTTGACAGAATTTCCAGCTTGTGGGAATTTTTCCACAAACTGGAATATCTGAGATTAGGCCAGTTGTAAAAACTACAATCCCTCAGAAACAATTGCTACAGAATGATCACTACAAAAGATCAATAGCTAGAAATCTCTAAGAAAGAGTGAGAATCTGAGACACAGATCTATCAATAACTGCATAAAAATAACAAGAAGATATAAACTTGTGGTTGACAAAGTGATCATTGTTTTTTGCTAAAACAACATATATATCCAGCTACCATGTCTCCTTTTAATCTAGTTAATCAGAAGAAGAAACTAACTCTTGAAGTACAGTTAAACAAATACTATGTATTTCTCAGTCTCATGGCAAAATTCTTGAAAATGTTAATTGTGTATTCATGCTGTAAATCAATGCAGTTACAGACTAGTGAGGATACTGCATTTGAAAAATGAACAGTAGTATATCAGATAAAATCAGCACTGGACAACTTTGCTAACAATTGTTGCAATATACTAGATACATTTAGAAAATGTGCACTTTGACCTTCCAAAAAGATGAGCTGATGTCCTGATATTTCATTAGGAACCATACATGAGTGGCACTTGTCTACAAAAGAAAATGGGGTGTTAGGATGTTTATCTAATCAAATTGCTACATTCAGGTGCTTTGGGGTACTCTTATTAGGAATGGCCATGTTGTAAAATATGCACATATATGTTTCTATTACCCAGTTGGGTACAGTTAATTGGTCTCTCTGCACAAGGTTTGTTTTGCCTGTTCCTTTATGTAAACAAATCTGTAAGCTGTCTCTTAATATGTTCTCAAGTGTTTGTCCAAAAACAGCTGCCTACTTTACAGCAAATTTACAGTTGTTATGAGTTCCTTATCTAAACAATCCATTGAAAATGTCAAGGTTAATTTTTTCTCTTTTGTAAACCTCTGTGTTTACTTGCTGAATTGTAGCGCTTATGAAGTGAGAGAAGCTAGTCCTACTGAACAAAGGAAGGCAGTGTGTGGGGGTGAGGTGTTTGCACAGTGTTTTCCCACAGCTCATCGCAATCCTGATGTGCTGCATGTCTCATTGTGCCCGCCTCGGCTTCTCCTGAATAGGCGCTGTCAATCATACCCAACTTGCTGGTGGTTTGGGAAGTCATAGGCCTGGTCTACACTACGATTTTAGGTCGAATTTAGCAGCGTTACCTCGATTTAAGCCTGGACCCGTCCACACGACGAAGTGTGATGAATTAATAAAGAATGCATGAATGTGAAGCAACAATGACTTTATTGCCTCTGCAAGCGGTGATCGAAGAGGGGAGGGGAGGGGAGGGGAGCTAGCTTACAGGGAAGTAGAGTGAACCGGGGGAGAAGGGGGGGCTCATCAAGGAGAAACAAACAGAACTTTCACACCGTAGGCTGGCCAGTCATGAAACTGGTTTTCAAAGCTTCTCTGATGCGCACCACTCCCTCCTGTACTCTTCTAACCGCCCTGGTGTCTGGCTTTGCGTAATCAGCGGCCAGGTGATTTGCCTCAACTTCTCACCCAGCCATAAACGTCTCCCTCTTACTCTCACAGAGATTGTGGACCGCACAGCAAGCAGTAATAACAGTGGGAAGACTGGTTTCGCTGAGGTCTATCCGAGTCAGAAAACTGCGCCAGCGTGCTTTTAAACGTCCAAATGCATATTCTACCACCATTCTGCACTTGCTCAGCCTATAGTTGAACAGCTCCTGACTACTGACCAGGCTGCCTGTGTATGGCTTCATGAGCCATGGCATTATGGGATAGGCTGGGTCCCCAAGGATTACTATAGGCATTTCAACATCCCCAGTGGTTATTTTCTGGTCTGGGAAGAAAGTCCCTTCCTGCAGCTTTTGAAACAGACCAGAGTTCCTGAAGACGTGAGTGTCATGTACCTTTCCAGGCCATCCCACGTTGATGTTGGTGAAACATCCCTTGTGATCCACCAGTGCTTGCAGCACCATTGAAAAGTACCCCTTGCAGTTTATGTACTTGATGGCTTGGTGCTCCAGTGCCAAGATAGGGATATGGGTTCCGTCTATCGCCCCACCACAGTTAGGGAATCCCATTGCAGCAAAGCCATCCACTATGACCTGCACATTTCCCAAAGTCACTACCCTTGATATCGGCAGCTCTTTGATTGCGTTGGCTACTTGGATCACAGCAGCCCCCACAGTAGATTTGCCCACTCCAAATTGATTACCAACTGACCGGTAGCTGTCTGGCGTTGCAAGCTTCCACAGGGCTATTGCCACTCGCTTCTCAACTGTGAGGGCTGCTCTCATCTTGGTATTCTGGCGCTTCAGGGCAGGGGAAAGCAAGTCACATAATTCCATGAAAGTGCTCTTACGCATGCGAAAGTTTCACAGCCACTGGGAATCGTCCCAGACCTGCAACACTATGCAGTCCCACCAGTCTGTGCTTGTTTCCCGTGCCCAGAATCGGCGTTCCACGGCATGAACCTGCCCCATTAACACCATGATGTGCACATTGCCAGGGCCCGTACTTTGTGAGAAGTCTATGTCCATGTCTATGTCCTCATCTCTCTCGTCACCACACTGCCGTCGCCTCCTCGCCTGATTTTGCTTTGGCAGGTTCTGGTTCTGCATATACTCCAGGATAATGTGCGTGGTGTTTAAAGTGCTCATAATTGCCGCGGTGATCTGAGCAGGCTCCATGATCCCAGTGCTATGGTGTCTGGGCTGAAAAAAGGCGCAAAACGATTGTCTGCCATTGCTCTGACGTACGGTGATGGTGAGCTGAGCGGGCTCCATGCTTGCCGTGGTATGGTGTCTGCACAGGTAACCCAGGAAAAAAGGCGCAAAACGATTGTCTGCCATTGCTTTCAGGGAGGGGGGGGGCCTGACGACATGTACCCAGAATCACCTGCGACACTGTTTTTGCCCCATCAGACATTGGGATCTCAACCCAGAATTCCAATGGGCGGCAGAGAGTGTGGGAACTGTGGGATAGCTACCCACAGCGCAACACTCCGGAAGTCGACGCTAGCCTCCGTACTGTGGACGCAGTCCACCGACTTAATGCACTTAGAGCATTTTGTGTGGGGGACACACACAATCGACCGTATAAAAACGATTTATAAAAAACCGACTTCTATAAATTCGACCTAATTTCGTAGTGTAGACATACCCATAGACTAACCAAATTAGTTTCATTTTGAACAGAAGATGGAACCAATCCCCCCTAAACACTAAGGAAATATGGGTCTGAATTTTAAAGCTTGGGCTCACTCTCTATTTTTCAATCTTCCCCCAGTCGCCTCCTCCCCCCTTTTTTGTGTGTGAAAAATTAACGTAATCAGGTAGCATTTGATGCCAAGAGAAATATATTGTCGTTCTCCCCTCCCTCCCACTCCTGCTCCCCCTTCTCTCTCTTTCCCCTTTATCATTCATTCTCATTTTTTCCCTCAGTTTGCTTATCAATAAATTCAGGGTTTTGCTATCCTGCCTCCTTTGGGATACTGAATTGATAGTACTCGAGACAGTTCCTTCTATTGGGGATTAATCCGAATCCTTCTTTGGTCACAGCATTCCACTCAGCACCACTTTCTTCACTAGGATGTGGTTGTTTCCCATGGTAAGAATTTTTTGTCCATATGCTTGAATGGAAGATGATCATGGCTAAGAATTCTACTAGATACATTTGTTCACCTCTTTTACCCTCCCCCTCTCTCCTTGTGAAAAGATGTGTGAGATTTTTATATTGTTAGTTTTACTGTCATGCAACTGTTTTTCATGGTGGAATTTCAATCTGATGAAACAGTTATATGGCTACGTAAGGCCATGTTATGATGCTATGGGAGTTCATCTAGACTAGTTCTGTCACCACTTGCCCTGTAACCGTGGCTGCTTTGGTGCTGTGCACCTGCACCTTTGGCTCAGAGTCCTGATATCAGCAACATGCTCACAGCACAATGGCCTCACCGTGGCTTCCACCAGCCAGGTTACTTGTTTCAGAGCGACACCAACAGCCTTTCCAGTCCTGTATCTCCCCTCCAGTGTCCAGTCCCTCTCACTGGATATTCACACTGAAGTTAAGTTCACTGCCTCCAAAGAGACAGAATACACCAGCCTGTTACTTTAGCTGAGGACTTCACTCTTCAGTTTAATACACAGCACTGAGTTGGTTTTGTAAAAAAGAAAGAGTAAGTTTATTAAGGAAAAACAAATGTAAGTGCTTTCAAGCAAGAGTGAAAGAGATATGAAAGAGTTACAAACAAATCAAAACTAATATGCTTTCTAGTGTCTAAAACTTCATTCTAGAAAGTTATAGCTTTGCCTAAACATAGTTTCTTACTTACACCAAGTTGTTAGCATTCTCCGGCATGACTGGCTGTTCTAGCCAGAATCCAACCCTCACAGAATCAAAGTTCTTTGTTCCTGCAGGAGATGGATGTCAAAATGGCTTTTTGCTTCTGCTTATATTTCCTAAAATTCATTGTTTTGTCCCCTAGAGTCAGGATGATCTCCTGCTGTTCTTCCCTTCCTGTTGGCTTTCCATCCCCCTGCTGATTCATATGTAAATGGGGCTTCTGTTGTTTTGATTCCATAATGCTTAATTTACACTGGAGAGAGGTAGACAGCTACCTTCCCTCTGTCTGCGAAAAAACTGTTTCTCCTTTTGTTTGGTCACAGATTTTAAAGCATAATATAAATAAGTATCCATAATTCCTCCTATAGTGTTAACACAAACATTTCACAATGATACCAATCACCAATGTGTCACCGGCTTTAATAAAAGACCTTACTCAATACACTTTTATAGTATGGTAATATTGTATACAATCAACTGATTCAACTGCTTATTCTTTGGGCTTCAGAAATCCTGTTCCCTCCCTGGGATGTCTATACCCAGATCGTCACACATGTCTACTCTGGGAAATTTATAAAAATAATCCCCACAGGTGCTAGCCCTGATGTAGTAGGGGCCCTGATGTAGAGGAGACACTGGCAGATTTTAGCATTTTTACCACTCTGATAGTTAAACCAGATGAAAAGGAGGTTTGACACTGTGGTAAAATATATCTGGCCACAGATGCCTTGTCTTCAATAGAGCTCCCATCAGTACTAACCCCAGACAATAATCGAACTTTTTCCTCAAATATTTCAAACAAATCATTTTGTTTGAAAATTTTCAAAGAAATTAGACTTTTTTTAACCAGTTTGAGGAGAGAAAGACCAAAACTAAATCCACAAATCCAATATCCTAGAAAATTTAAGATTTATATCTCAAAATCCTTCCTGAGGTTAGCCTATATCTAGACAACACCCTTTCTCCTAAATCAGGTACAGGGAAAGACCAAACTGGGTTTTGTGTCATGCCCAGCAGGAAGTGATTCAGGTTCACCCCGATGTAAGCTTCATTTTTCTCTCTCATTCCCTCCTATATCATAGCACAAATGAGCACTCATTTAAAATATAAAAGCAATACCAAAGAAACAAAGATGCTGTGTTCTGATATCTTGTATCAGAGCAACAGTGTGGGTGTTTTTATGCAGATACAGTCACAATGCATTCCTTATGCTCATGCTACTTGCAGACAACCGCCTGTGTTGCTACACTAAATTAATTAAGCTCCCCCGATTTTCCCAGCTGCTATGGGTATTTTGGGTATGGATATTTTGTTTGCTGAAACAAGGTCATAGAAATGTGTCTTCAGTTTGAAAACATGCCACTGGCACTCACACTGAGCTGAATTGTTTCTGATGTGCACTGAATATAACAGAGGCACGAAAGTGAGACAATGTGTTTTTGTTTTAATTTCTGCAGGATCATATACACGCAGCAACACGGCTCCCTCCTGACCTTACAGCACCTATATCACATGCGTAAGCCCTGAGGTCTGCCAGGAGGTACTTAGCTTTTTTGCTTCCATGCTGTGCGACTATGTCAAAGCCCTGAAAAGCAACATAAATCATCCTTCCTTTTCCTCTAAAGTAAAATGCGCCCCACAGAGAAGCTAGCAGGGGAAATGTTTAACTGACTTTCTACATTACGAGCTGTTTCAAACAATGGAGTAAAAATGACAAGCATTTAAAACTAAATTTAAAGTTACTCCCACAGGATTTCATTGTCATAAAGAAGATTTATCACCATGATTTTGGCACCAGCATGCTGAGTGTTTTTGAGATATGCACCCATGGTTTTATCATTTGGAGATGGACTGTTTAGGATTAATAAGAATAGTATCTGCAGTTCCAGTAGTGAGGATAAAAATTACAAGGGCTATCAATCCTCATGCTTCAGGGCATTAGCTGATTCCTAAATTCAGCTGGCAGAACATCCTCCACCAGCATGGGGGAAAATCACACACGAGTACATTATGGGGGTTTTTCACCCACGTCAAAGTCATCCGCTATAGACCACTGGCCAAGGCAGGATAACAGACAAGATGAACCTTTGTCCGGTTCCTGTCTGGCAATTCTTTTCTTTCTATGTTAGTAAGATTCAAAGCTGATGTTAAAATACCTAACTAGATCCAATACCTGTACACATCCAGGCAACTTGACCCACCTGATAGCCAAAAGATGCAGCTTGAAGAAGATAAATGGTAAAAGATCTAAAAAATTTAAATATCCACTAATTCACACCCTCTACTGTGCTCACCACTTGAACAGCAATATCCAATATAGAGCCTGATTCAAAACCCACTGAAATCAATAGAAAGATTACCATGGCCTTTGGATCAGACTTATAGCCCCTTATCTCTGTTTTCCCATTGCGCTTCACTCTTTATAAAAAAGAAAAGAAATGAATTGTTTAAATAGCTCTAAACAGATAGAATTTTAAAAAGTTCTGTGGGTGAATGAACCGTGCATAGACAAAGATGCTATGAAAACTCTTTTTTTTTTTTTAAACATGATGGCAAGGTGTTAACCTGATGGATTCTGGCAATGTGTTTGGTTGTTGTGTTGGGGCTCCCCACTTAATTGATTTCGGCTCTCTTCATTTTATAAAATATTTGTTGATTTAAAAGGTGTTCGTCTACGCTACCTTACTGGTCAGCATCAAGTCGTAGGTGCTTCGGCTGCAAAATATTTAAAAGCCTAGTTTATAGCATTTCACAACATAATTAAAAAAAACAGGCTTTGTTTGGAGTGGGTGGGGAAGGTTGTGTTTGTTTGCTTTTAATTTTAAATCAAAGGGGTTCGATACAACAACAAGGAAAAGGGGTGATTGATTACTAAAAGCAGCAGTGTTACTTTGGGTATGTCTACACTACGGGATTACTCCAAATTTACAGAATTCGATTTTTGGCAACAGATTGTATAAAGTCGAGTGCATGTGGCCACACTAAGCACATTAATTTGGCGGTGCGCGTCCATGTACCGAGACTAACGTCGACTTCCGGAGTGTTGTACTGTGGGTAGCTATCCCATAGCTATCCCATAGCTCCCGCAGTCTCCCCCGCCCATTGGAATTATGGGTTGAGATCCCAATGCCTGATGGGGCAAAAAACATTGTCGCGGGTGGTTCTGGGTACATGTCATCAGGCCCCCCTCCCCCCGTGAAAGCAACGGCAGACAACCGTTTCACGCCTTTTTTCCTGGGTAAAATGTGCAGACGCCATACCACGGCAAGCATGGAGCCCACTCAGCTCAAGANCGGACATCAATTTGGAGTGGGCAAATCTACTGTGGGGGCTGCTGTGATTCAAGTAGCCCACGCAATCAAAGACCTGCTGATATCAAGGGTAGTGACTCTGGGAAATGTGCAGGTCATAGTGGATGGCTTTGCTGCAATGGGATTCCCTAACTGTGGTGGGGCGATAGATGGAACCCATATCCCTATCTTGGCACCGGAGCACCAAGCCAGCGAGTACATAAACCGAAAGGGGTACTTTTCAATGCTGCTGCAAGCACTGGTGGATCACAAGGGACGTTTCACCAACATCAACGTGGGATGGCCAGGAAAGGTACATGACGCTCGTGTCTTCAGGAACTCTGGTCTGTTTCAAAAGCTGCAGGAAGGGACTTTCTTCCCAGACCAGAAAATAACCGTTGGGGATGTTGAAATGCCTATAGTTATCCTTGGGGACCCAGCCTACCCCTTAATACCATGGCTCATGAAGCCATACACAGGCAGCCTGGACAGTAGTCAGGAGCTGTTCAACTACAGACTGAGCAAGTGCAGAATGGTGGTAGAATGTGCCTTTGAACGTTTAAAGGGTCACTGGCGCATGTTACTGACTCGCTCAGACCTCAGCCAAACCAACAATCCCATTGTTATTGCTGCTTGCTGTGTGCTCCACAATCTCTGTGAGAGTAAGGGAGAGACGTTTATGGCAGGGTGGGAGGCTGAGGCAAATCGCCTGGCCGCTGATTATGCGCAGCCAGACACCAGGGCGATTAGAAGAGCACATCAGGAAGCACTGCGCATCAGAGAAGCTTTGAAAACCAGTTTCATGACTGGCCAGGCTACGGTGTGAAAGTTGTTTGTTTCTCCTTGATGAAAACCTGCCCCCTTGATTGACTCATTCCCTGTAAGCAACCCACCCTCCCCCCTTCGATCACAGCTTGCTTTGAAAGAAATAAAGTCACTATCATTTAAAAATCATGTATTCTTTATTAATTGATTATAAACATAGGGAGAGAACCTCGGAGTCCTGGTTGATCGCAGGATGACTTTGAGTCGGTAATGTGACGTGGCCGTTAAAAAAGCTAATGCAGTTTTGGGATGCATTAGGCGAGGTATTTCTAGTAGCGATAAGAGGTGCTAGTCCCGTTATACAAGGCGTTGGTGAGACCTCATTTGGAGTACTGTGTGCAGTTCTGGTCTCCCATGTTTAAGAAGGATGAATTCAAACTGGAACGGGTACAAAGAAGGGCCACTAGGATGATCCGAGGAATGGAAGGACTGTCGTATGAAAGGAGACTTCAGGAGCTCGGTTTGTTTACCTTAACCAAAAGAAGGCTGAGGGGAGATATGATTGCTCTCTTTAAATATATCAGAGGGATAAATACAAAGGAGGGAGAGGAATTATTTCAGCTCATTGCTAATGTGGACACGAGAACAAATGTATATAAATTGGCCGTCGGAAAGTTTAGGCTTGAAATTAGACGAAGGTTTCTAACCGTCAGAGGAGTGAAATTCTGGAACAGCCTTCCGAGGGAAACAGTGGGGGCGAAAGACCTCTCTGGCTTTAAGATTAAGCTTGATAAGTTTATGGAGGGGATGGTTTGATGGGATATCGTGATCTTAGCCAATAGGTCAATAACGTGCCATCACTGGTAATTAATACCACGGGTCAATGATGGGATATTAAAAGTCTTTTTCCTAAGTGTCTGGATGGAGAGTCTTGCCCGCATGCTCAGGGATCATCTGATCACCATATTTGGGGTCGGGAAGGAATTTTCCTCCAGGGTAGATTGACAGAGGCCCTGGAGGTTTTTTGCCTTCCTCTGCAGCATGGGGCAGGGGTCGCTTGCTGGAGGATTCTGTGCAACTTGAAGTCTTTAAATCATGATTTGGTGACTTCAACAGCTGAGTCAAGGGAGAGAATTATTCCAGGAGTGGGTGAGTCAATTTTTGTGGCCTGCATCATGCGGGAGGTCAGACTAGATGATCATAATGGTCCCTTCTGACCTTAAAGTCTATGAGTCTATGAGAACTGACAAGGTAGCCCGGGTGGGGCTTGGGAGGAGGATAGAAGGGTAGGAAAAGGCCACTTCGACAGTTCAAAATAATGTCAGCCTTTTGCTTGGGCTGTCCACTGGGGTGGAGTGGCAGGGTGCACGGAGCCTCCCTCCCCCCTCCCCCCCGCGTTCTTGGGCATCTGGGTGAGGAGGCTATGGAACTTGGGGAGGGCGGGTATACAGGGGCTGCAGCGGCACTCTGTGATCCTGCTGCTACCGTTCCTGAAGCTCCACCAGACGCCGGAGCATGTCCGAGTTATCACGCAGCAGCCCCACCATTGCAGCCTGCCACCTCTCATCTCAAGCGTCCCTCCTGTCCTCACGTTCACTGGCAGCTTTCCTGTACTGTGATACCGTGTCCTTCCACTCATTCAGATTAGCTCTTTCATCACATGTCGATTGCATGATTTCCGAGAACATGTCGTCTCACGTGTGTTTTTTTTGCCGCCTTATCTAAGATAGCCTTCGGGACGGAGGAGGGAGGCTTGAAAAATTTGCAGCTGCGGGAGGGAGGGAGGGAGGGGAAAAAAGGGAGAGAAGTATTTAAAAAGATACATTTTACAGAACAATGCTTATACTCTTTCATGGTGAACAACACTATTCACATTACATGGCACATGTGATTTCAGTACAAGGTCGCATTTTACATCTTATATTGAGTGCCTGCAGCTTTGGTGTTAGAGATCACAGACGCAGGGCCGGGCAACAGAATTCGGCTTGTATGCAGCCATGGTAAGCCACTGTCTTTCGGCTTCTGCAAATACAGAAGCCGAAAAAAGCATCGCCCTCCTTTCCCATACCAAGCAAAGCCCGTTGAGTGCTGCGGTTTTCCTGTTAACATGGAGCAGCAGAAACCAAACTAACCCCCCCCATCCAATTCTCTGGGATGATCGCTTTACCCCTCCCCCCACCACGTGACTGGTATCAGGGAAGATCCCTGCTAGCCAAATGCGAGAAGCTCAGCGCCAATGAGCCCCCTCCTCCCCCCCACCGTTTGGCTAACTGCAGGGAAGGATTTCTTTTCAGCCACAGGCAAACAGCCCAGTAGGAATGGCCACCTCTGTCCCCTTAATTAAATTCCCATATTTCAACCAGGTTACCATGAACGATATCACTCTCCTGAGGATAGCACAGCAAGATAAAGAACGGATGTTGCTTGAATGCCAGCAAACACCGGGACCATACGCTGCCAGGCTTTGTCATGCAATGATACCAGATTACTTGCTACTAGCATGGCGTGGTCAAGTGTCCTACCATGGAGGACGGAATAAGGCTGCACTGCCCAGAAACCTTCTGCAAAGGCTTTTGGAGTACCTCCAGGAGAGTTTCATGGAGATGTCCCTGGAGGATTTCCGCTCCATCCCCAGACACGTTAACAGACTTTTCCAGTAGCTGTACTGGCCGCGAATGCATCCCAAGTCCTCAGGGCAAATTAATCATTAAAAAACACTTGCTTTTAAACCATGTTTTATATTTACAAAGGTACACTCACCAGAGGTCCCTTCCATGGGGTCTGGGATACCGCCTTGGGAGGGTTCGGAGGGTACTTCAGTCAGGGTGAGAAAAAGATCCTGGCTGTTGGGGAGAACGGTGTGCTGTGTGCTCTCCGCAAGCTCATCCTCCTCCTCCTCCTCCTCTTCCCCGTCCGCAGAATCCTCAGGCATGGCTGAGAGTAACCCCTCCTCGGAATCCACGGTCAGAGGTGGGGTAGTGGTGGCGGCCCCCCCTAGAATTGCATGCAGCTCAGCGTAGAAGTGGCATGTCTGCGGCTCTGCCCCGGACCATCCGTTTGCTTCTTTGGTTTTCTGGTAGGCTTGTCTGAGCTCCTTAACTTTCACGCGGCACTGATACAAATCCCTATTGTGGCTTCTTTCCATCATGCTCTTGGAGATTTTTTCAAAAGTTTTCGCATTTCGTCTTTTGGAACACAGTTCTGCTAGCACGGAATCCTCTCCCCATATAGCGATCAGATCCAGTACCTCCCGTACGGTCCATGCTGGTGCTCTTTTTCGATTCTCGGACTGCATGGTTACCTGTGCTGATGAGCTCTGCTTGGTCATCTATGCTCTCCACGCTGGGCAAACAGGAAATGAAATTCAAAAGTTCGCGGGGCTTTTCCTGTCTACCTGGCCAGTGCATCCAAGTTCAGATTGCTGTCCAGAGCGGTCACAATGGTGCACTGTGGGATAGCTCCCGGAGTCCAATACCGTCGAATTTCGTCCACACTAACCCTAATTCGAATCGGCAATGTCGATTTCAGTGCTACTCCCCTCGTCGGAGAGGAGTACAGAAATCGATTTTAAGAGACCTATATATCGAAGTAAATGGCTTCGTTGTGTGGACGGGTGCAGGGTTAATTCGAATTAACGCTGCTAAATTCGACTTAAACTCATAGTGTAAACCAGGCCTTTGAGTCTGCTGCACTCTACAGAGATTGCTAACTCCAGTGGCGGCTACTTCTCTCTTGGAAGATAAAACAACTTACTTAACTATTAAAGACTTATTGGGCACAAAAATCAATGAATTTTCCTCTGCTTAATTTTTCCTTTAAGAAAAACAGGAATATTTATACTTACCTACCACATAGCCTTGTGAAGTTTAAAGTTTCCATTTGGCCCAACATTTAAATTTTGCAAAAATCAACGCTTTTATAAAACCTCAGACAAATCGAAATATTCCTACAAATTAAAGTTGTTTAAAAAATTTTTTTGGTCTATGTTTGAAACCCAGACATTACAGGCCTAAGGATCTGGAAGCCAAACAGACACTATACTTTTAAATGTAGACCAGCCCTAAAATAGTGTGACCTGAAAATTGTGTAAATTATTTGAACAGAACAGGGGCAAACCCCCTAAAATGCTAACTTCTGTGCTGGCCCTGCCCTATCTCCTTCTCAACCAATGATAGGAACACCATCAGGTCCATGTAGGGTTCATATTTAGAATTTATAAAAATAACCCTTTAAAAAGTCAAATATGAGCGATTTTTAAAGACTCCAGAAAAAGGATCTTTTTTAAATGAAAATTAAGTTTCCTTGTTATGTTTGCATCCCAAATATTGTAGCATTGTGCTACTGTGTGAGAAGCTTGACGTGAAAGTGATCAAAAACAAATGGTGAAATGTAAATTTTTAAATAATTTCTCTTGCTTTTAACATTATTTGTAAGTTGTTGGGGGTTCAGAAAGGATTTTTCTTTTTTAAAAATCTGACATTCATCCTCTAAAATACAGATGCGCAATGGGTACTGGATATCCAGTGTGAAGAACACTAGTACAATCTCTTACTCTAGTCAGCAACTGTTGTCGAGAAATCTCTTCAATCTCCAGAATGCAGAATGAGAAGGTTGCTCACCCTGTGCAGTAACTGAGGTTCTTCAAGATGGTTGTTGCAGGCGCAGGGATGCAGATTCATCTAAAGTGGAGCACCCACAAGGACACACCTCAAAGAAGAAGGATCCATTTTAAAATGCTGTACATAGCTACTGTTACCATAAAACTTCAAATTAACATTTTTGAATTTGAGTAGCCAAAGTTTGGCATTTAAAACCATATTTAGGCACCTAAAAAAAAGTTAGAGATATATAGATTCTCAGATGTGCTGAGCACCTGCATTTTCCACTGACCTCACTGGGATTTGTGGATGCTCAGCACTTCTGAAAAACAAGACCTCTTTTAATTAGGTAAGAATATAAGAATGCCCATACTGGGTCAGACCAATGGTCCATCTAGCCCAGTATCCTATCTTCCAACAGTGGCCAGTGCCAGATGCTTCAGCAGAAATGAACAAAACCGGGCAATTTATTCAGTGACCCACCCTCTGTCATCCAGCTTCTGGCAGTCAGAGGTTTAGGGACACCCAGAGCCAGGGCCGCCCAGAGGGGCGGGGGGGGGCAAGTGGGGCAATTTGCCCTAGGCCCCGGGCCCCGCAAGCCCTGGCCCAGCGGCAGTCTGGGTCTTCAGCAGCATTTCGGCGGCGGGGGGTCCTTCAGTGCGGCTGAAGACGCAGAGCGACTGAAGGGCCCCCCGCCGCCGAACTGCCGCCGAAGACCCGGACCGCCGCTGGGTGAGTACAAGCGCCGCAGCTCACCCGCTTTGCCCCAGGCCCCCTGAATCCTCTGGGCGGCCCTGCCAGAGCATAGGGTTGTGTCCTTTGCACATGAATTCAGCAGCATAAATTTGGGCACCCATTTATGAAAATATTGGTTTAGATCTATAGTGGTTCTGCCTCCCTCTACCTCCAGCAACATTAAAAAAACCCAACTTCTTATAAGAAGAATTCTTATACTTGTACTTGGAGTGTTCTTTTGTGGTTGGCAAGGTCTTTTTTTTTTGTTACCATACTGTTTACCCAGTATTACGGTAACAACCTTTTCTGTCTAAAAGAGAAGCAAACAAAGTAGTTTCTGCCATTTATCATCAAATCTTGAAAACACATTGTGTATTCCTCTACTTGAAACACTTCAGGCTTGATTACAGCAAAGCGATCTGGATCAGGGGCTTAGCAGAGTGGAGGAGGAAAGAATTTTCATCCTTTTGCAAAGAATTGTTAAGCATCAGTGAAGTGCTCTGCATCTCTACCCTGAGCTGTTTATTATGGAAACATCACAGAGAGTGTCTCTCCTAGGACAGAATACGGCCATCTCCAGCAGCTCTTAAACCCTTGGTTACTCACACAAACACAACCTGCATTTGTAAGTAAAAATAACAGGGCTATTTTTCTTTGGGCCACTACCATCCAAAGTGGCCATGTAGAATTTAAAAGATGTATCAATTGATCACCAGTTTACATCAAACTCTTCATATAAATCACCTTTGTGAAAGTATAAGAAAGAAAAGCAAAGATTTGTCTTGAGCTTTGATTTAAGTGACATGACTTGAGGGAGCACGGTCCTAGCACACAAAGAAGATGGGCTACCCTTACTAGTCGGTACAAATGAAGTTATTTGGAGCAGCGTACACCTGGCTTAGAATTGTAAGGAGCCAAAAGACTCCAAATGTAGCAAACATCTTCACAGCACTAAGATAAAATAAATTCACTATGATGGATCACAAGTGTGTTGCTTTGCCTAGTTTCACCGTGACCATTGAACTATGACCAGTACTGAGACTGGTCCAATATGGGCATGTCAGGACACTCAGAGTAAACTGCAGATTGCATCACTGTTGAGCAATTTGTGCTTCCACCACAAAGTAGTGTTTTACAATGGACCAGATTGGGGATGGGTGTGGGTGTGTGAGGTAAGATACAGGCACTATCCCCTAATAAATAGCTTGGATCAGTGATGCAGTCACATTTGCTACCATGAGACTTGGGAGAGTGGTGTACGTGTTCTTAAGCACCTCTTTATATCAAATGTTGATGAGTGTTCCAGCCCTGGGAGATACTGTCAATCTTCTTTGCTGCAGCAGCAGGCTATGCAGCTGGAATGCAGCTACTACTTATTAGAGAGGAGATATGGAGTTTGAGCCTAGTGTTACTCAATGATAGACCATATCAACTATTCATAGTGACCAAATAATTTCCAGGGCTTCACCACTTTGGGAATAGTGACAATGCCTTTGAGCCGCACTCAGGTTGAGTGAGTAAAAGGGGAAGGTAGTGGTTTGGGGTTTCCAAACAGCAAGCTTTAGTTCAGCCTATAACATATCTGGGTTCCACAAACAAGTTTGTTGTTTGGAACAAGGGCCACTCCACATTAATGCTTGTATATGGCGGTGTAACAGGGTGATGGCCAAAAGCCAGTGACTCAGCCCCTGTTAGCTCAGAGCCTGCTAGCTCAACTCCCAGTAAGGGGAAGAGATTGGAGCTGACAGGCTGTGGCTGATTAAAGCCCTAAAGGAGGGACACCTGTGAGCTTGATGGGGGAAGGCCTATAAAGCTAGCAGGAAGGAAGTAGGAAGGGAGGAACAGGAAAGTGAGGACCTGTTTCTCCCAGCTAGCTGTAAGAGCAAGCTGTTCCCCAAGGGGCTACCTGCCTGATAGAGAACTGTATAAAGCTGTATATACGTCGTGGTGGGAAAATACAAGGAAAATAAAGGGCACTGGTGTTTGAAAGAGTGGTCTCCCGCGAATTTGTGCCACGAGCAACGAAGGGCACGTCTACAGGCGGGAAAGAACAAGAGTTAAATAACAAAAGTTCATTAAAATTTCTAAAATATATACACACATCCACTTCCAGTGAGTACATCTATGATGGGATTTCTTCATTCATGATCCTACTGATGATTAGATACGATATTTTGCAATTAAAGTATCAGAACTCTCCACAAACCAGGTAATAAATTACACCAAACCTATTTAGAATGCTTCGTATACACCCACACTGCTCCCAGGGAGAGTGTTCTTATGATTTAAAGAATTCCGTCTGTTTACTTCATCAGAAAGAAGGTTGAGAAGTGACTTCATTATACTATATCTGTATCTTCATAAGGAGAAAATGTTGGGTACTAAAAGGATCTTTAATTAGGCAGAGAAAGGCGTAAGAACCACCAATGGCTAGAAACTGAAGCCAGGTAATTTCAAATTAGAAATTAGGCATAATTTTAATTTTTTTCAAAAATGGTGTTAGAATGGTTAATCACTCTCAAACTAGCAAGGCAAGTGGTGGATACTCTCTCTCTCTTTATGCCTTCAAATCAAGACTGGATGACTTTCTGAAAGATCTACTTTACCCAAACACAAGTTATGCATTAGTGAAAATAGTTATTGAATTCAATACAGGGCTGCCTATCTCCTCTTGGGATTCCCAGCCATGAAGCTACTCTCTTGGAGTTAGGTGCCTAAGCCAAGTTAGTTCTTTCTCACCAAAAATGAAGATGTGGCATCCTCTTCCCACCTACCTTCCCCACCCCTCCAATACCCTACCGGGTAAAGCACTCACCTGGGATATCGGAGACCTAGAATCAAATCCCTGCTCTGCCTGATTTAGAGCAGGGACTTGAACCCAGGTCTCCGAGCTCCCAGGTGAGTGCTCTAACAGCTGGGCTATAGGGTAAGGGGCAGCATTACCACCTGTTGTGTTTTGTGCAGGCCCCACACCAGTTGGCCACCTCTGAAAATGCCTACCAGATGGTGCCCTGCAGGTGAGAAAGGCAGGGCAATGCCTAATTTGAGAATTCCTATGTGGCTTAGGTCAGGGGTAGGCAACCTTTCAGAAGTGGTGTGCCGAGTCTTCATTTATTCACTTTAATTTAAGGTTTCGCGTGCCGGTAATCACATTTTTTAGGAGGTCTCTCTCTATAAGACTATATTATATAACTAAACTATTGTAGTATGTAAAGTAAACAAGGTTTTCAAAATGTTTAAGAAGCTTCATTTAAAATTAAATTAAAATGCTGATCTTAAGCTGCCAGCCTGGGGTTCTGTTCACCTAGGCCTGCAGCGGGTTGAGCGCGGCCTGCGGCTGGGACGCCGGCTGGCATGGGGCTGGCAGCTGGGACCCCAGACCTGGGAGGGGGGGGTCAGGGAAGAGGGATGAGGGCTGTGGGGGTGCAGGGCAGAAGGCTGGATGTGTGTGGGGGGGGTGAGGGCAGACGGCTGGGTGTGTGGGGGGATTCAGGGGTCAGGGCAGAGGGCTGGGGGTGTGTGGAGGTGCAGGGCAGAAGGCTGGGTGTGTGTGGGGGGGTTCAGGGCAGAGGGATGGGTGTGTGTGGAGGTGCAGGGCAGAAGGCTGGGTGTGGGGGGGTTCAGGGGTCATGGCAGAGGGCTGGGGGTGTGTGGGGGTGCAGGGCAGAAGGCTGGGTGTGTGTGGGGGTACAGGGTAGAAGGCTGGGTGTGTGTGGGGGGGTTCAGGGCAGAGGGATGGGTGTGTGTGGAGGTGCAGGGCAGAAGGCTGGGTGTGGGGGGGGGGTTCAGGGATGAGGGCAGAGGGCTGGGGTACTCCCAGCCCCCTGCCCAGAGCGGCTCATGGCAGGGGGCTGGAAGGGATATGCCCTGTTCCACCCCCTTCCCCAAGGGCCCGACCCTACCTCTTCTCTGTCTCCTCTATGGAGCAGCGAGCACGCTGCGGCTCAGCTCCGCCCCCCTTCCCCCGGCGATCAGCTGATCATCGGGAGGAGGGGCAGGAAAGCACCACGCTGGGGGAAGAAGCAGGGGAGGGGGAAGCTTGGCTGCTGCAGGACCAAGCTTCTGCCTCCTGCCCCCGCAGGGGAGAGCGGTGGGCGGGGGGGCTGAGTGGGGCTGGGGGCTGGGACTGCGGCAGGCAGCAGCGTGCCACCCAAAATCAGCTCGCGTGCCATGTTTGGCACGTGTGCCGTAGGTTGCCGACCCCTGGCTTAGGTGCTAAGCAACTTGGCAGCATCAAGACTTAGGTGGCTTTGCACATGCCCACCAGCAGAAATGTAAGCACATGGGGCACTTTGCCAGCAGAAGTGTAGTCACCTCCAGGGTCAGGTGGCAGCTGAAGAGGGGTTTTTGAGGATCTAAATTTTGAATTCAGGTGCCTAAAGTGGCAGTTAGGCACCTAAATCCCTTTGTGACTAACCCTGGTGCATGAACTGCAAGACGACCTTTCTTTGGGCTACGGGATGTAGTCAAGCTACTACATTTTTATAAGAATTTTGCAGGTCTGGCCTAATGGTACACCAGCATGTAAGAGACTGGCTCAGTTTCTGGTGCTGGGCTTTGACACCAAGAAGGTCTGCAAGCATTACAGAAAGCAAACAAAATGCTTACCTCACACACCACTCAGTGCTGGCTCCTTTAAACTAATTCAGTTCTTACTGTGGGAAGCTGCACAACAAAGTTTCAAGTTTGAGGGCATATATTAAATTAGGAAATATAGGGATTCTCACAGCTCTGAAACAGGCCCCCAGAAAATTCCCCCTTGGATTTGTGGGGTGGGACTGGAGAAAAATAGTAAAGAAACAAAAGAAATAAGGTGAAGGCTTCTTTGGCCATGCGTACACTACAGAATTAAGTCGACTTAAGTTACATCAACGATCATGAACCGCTGTAATTACATCGCTTGTGCATGTTCACATGACCCTCCTTGTATCGGCGAAGCGAGGCCACAGTTGGTGCTCTACCACCAACAGAGCAGTGCACTGTGGGTAGCTATCCCTCTCTGGAAATCTCCACCTTCTGACACTAGGGGGTCTGGGAATGGATCACAGTGCATCACAGGGGGCGGGATCACCGCCCCATGATGCATTTTTCTCCATCCCATAATTCCAAGGGCTTTAGACTATGTTTCATGCCATTTTTCAGCTGCCCTCATAAACTTTGCACCCGCCATCTCTGACTGAAAGCATGGATCTTGCACTGCTCACCAGTCTTGTAATAAGCGTTATGAACACAACACGGCTGATCCTTCAGTATTTCATGAGTTGTGAATCTAAACAGAAATACATGGTACCTGACCTGCTGAGTGCCATTGAAAGAAAATTCAAGATTGATGTTGGCATTCACGGAGCAGCTGCACACAGTGGAACATCGCTATTGGGCTCGGGAAACAAGTACTGAGTGGTGGGATCGGATTGATGAGCAGCAGCTGCAGAACTTTCATATGGGCAAAGTCATCTTCCTTGAACTCTGTGCGAAGCTCACCTCCACCCTCACAAGGACACCAAAATGAGAGCTATCCTAATGGTGGAAAATAATGTGGAGGTTGCTGTGTGGCAGCTGGCAACTCCAGACTGCTATTGGTCAGTCACAAATTCGTTTGGAGTAATGCAAGCGTGCAGGGCCATTAATCGCCTCTTGCTTCGAAGGACTGTGATTCTGGGCAATGTGCAGGAAGTACTGGATGGCTTTGCAGCAATAGGATTTCCTAACTGCAGCATGGCCATAGATGGCACGCATATCCCAATTTTGGCTCCAGACCATCTTGCAGCAGAGTACATCAACAGAATTTGTTTCTCTATGGTGTTGCAAGTGCTGGTGGATCACCGGGGTCGTTTCACTGACACCAACGCCGAGTAGTCAGGGAAGATGAATGGTGCCCGCATCTTCAGAAACACTGGCCTGTATAGAAAGCTGCATGCAGGGACTTTCTTTCCAGACCAGAAGATTCCAACAGGGATGTTGAAATGCCCATAGTGATCCTGGGAGACCCAGCCTACCCCTTACTCCCATGGCTCATAAAGCCCTACACCAGAAACCTTGACAGCAACATTTCTTACAAGGGACATGACAGTGAGCAGCACTCTCCGAAGTGAGGATCTCACAGCTGTGTGTAAGTCCAGCTGTCATCATAGAAAATGTCCCTAGGTGTGGCGTGCAAGGGGGACTGTGACAGGTCAGGAACATGAGAGGAATGAAGAGCCGCATGTGCAGGCTAGATACCTTGTGGGCCTTACCCCAGAAGCAAACATTTGAAATATACAGGTATAGAGCCAATACTCATAACTTCAAATACAAACATGATACATGGATACAAATAGCATAATCATATTCAGCAAATCATAACCTTTCCATAGACATCTTACATGCCACATTTTGTACAAGATTTGTTGCAATTATATAACAGTGGTTGCAGCAATGATCTGTATGGTCATATTTTAATCAGATAGCATCAGAGCAGCATCAAAGCAAAATGAATACTTACTGGAGCACCTCTCTCCTGTTTCAGGCATGCCAGAACCGGAGTGATGGGACTGGCTAGACCCCTCTGGAGTCAAAAAGAGGTCCTGGCTCGCCACGCCACGTCACGCCACCAGATGAGCCTGTCTCACATCCTCCTTCAACTCGACCTCATCATCCACCACTTCATCCTCAGGAATGACTCCACTGGCCGCTGCCTCCAGTCCCCCCGAAGTATCCACGAGACTCTTGGCAGTGGAGGATGGCGTGCAGCTCCTTGTAAAAGCGGCATGTTTTCAGCGCCGCACCAAAGCAACGGTTGCTTCCCTTGCCTTCTGGTACACCTGCCTCAGCACCTTGATCTTAGCATGTCACTGCTGCATGTCCCTTTTGTACCCCTTTTTATCCGTGCCACGAGCAACTTGCTCATAGGTCTCAAAGTTCCTACAGCTGGATCGGAGCTGCGACTGCACAGCCTCCTCTCCCCAGAGACCAAGTAACTCTGGTGTACTTGAGGCAGGAGGGCGTTTGCTGAGGAAAGCCAGCATGGTCAGCTGGGAAGATACGATGCAGACCAAACAGGAAGTGGAATTTCAAAAATTCCTGGGGCTTTAAAGGGGCAGGGGCGCATGCCCGTGTACCTGGCTGCAGGGCAGCAGAGTAAAAACTGTTTGCCAGAGCACTCATGACGGGCATTGAGGGACACCTCCTGGAGGCCGCTTAGGGTGATATAAGCAAGTGCACTCTCTACACAGACACTTTGTCACTAACTTTGTTGCAAAAGGCTCTATGCTGCTTGTCAAGGTGGTTTTATAATGTCGGCATAGCAGGAGAGTTAAATCGGCAGGAGGAGCATTGCTGGAGCACACCTCCACTGTTTTGTTGATGAAACCTGACTTTTGTCAATAAAACTGTGTAGTGTAGACAAGGTCTTACAGAGGCATGGCCAAGTGGCCTGAGTATGCAACTTGGAGCCATGAACTCCTCTGCACTAATACTAGTTCTGATAGCACCTTTGGCTTTGGACAAATCAAATCTTACGTTTCTGCTTCTAAAAAGAAGATAACATGTACCTACTGTGATACTGTTAGACAAGTCCAACAAATCTTATACAAAGTATGTCATGTAAGATATCAATGGAAAAGTTACAATCAAATATGATTATCCTGTTAGTATGCATGCATCACCTTTGTATCTAAAGTTATGAATATTGACTATGTACCAGTATTTCAAATGTATTTGCTCCTAGGGTAACACCCACAAGGTAATTTACATGCAGTCTGGCCAGCACATTGTGAATGAACTATTCAATTTGATGGCCCATCAAAGAATACTTCGCTCTCACAATGGGTCATAGAAGAAGCTCCTCTCTCTGCCCAGTGAGCCTTCCTGTAGACCAGTGGTTCTCAAACTTTTGTACTGGTGACCCCTTTCACATAGCAAGCCTCTCAGTGAGACCCTCCTTATAAATTAAAAACACATTTTTGTATATTTAACACCATTATAAATGCTGGAGGCAAAGCAGGATTTGGGGTGAAGACTGACAGCTCACAAGCCCCCATGTAATAAGCTCACGACCCCCTGAAAGGTTCTGACCCCCCAGTTTGAGAACCCCTACTGTAGACCCTTTAGCCAGAATACGGGTAATGGCTACTCCTATGAATCATCAAAGCATGCAAGGGCATGTGACTTGTTCATGTGGCCCTGGACTCTATCTTGCGACTATAATTTCCCACAACCTAAGACAGAGCAGTCAGGCCACATGGGAAAAGGTATAAAAAACCTGGAAGCATCTCCATTTTGCCTCTTTCCTGCTCTGATCTCTGGACTATGGACTTTACACTAAAAGGAGCATCCAACCAGTGGGCTGAGGACCTTCCAATCTTTTGGAAGTTACCAGACGTTACAAGCCAGCAGTTTATTCCATCACTGCTACAAACCTGATCCAAGAACTTTGCAATGATTGTATGTATATGATTTCTTTGACCATTTTAACTTTCTCCTCTTTTCTCTTACAAATAAAGCTATTAGCTATTAGATACTAAAGGATTGGCAAAAGCGTGATTATTGGGTAACATCTGAGATATCTTGACCTGGCTATGTGGCTGATCTCTTGGGATTAGAAGGACCCTTTGTTTGATTAAATTGGTTTTCAATAATAGCTTGTGAAGTTGATGGAACAAGGGCTGGGATGCCTAAAGGAGACTGAAGTTTGGAATTCTTGTTAACCAGTGTGGCGAGACAGAAGTTTATTTTTGTTTCTGGCTTGGTCTATCTAATAATAGAATTACCGCCAGTTTGGGGTGAGTCTGCCCTATTTCACAGCAGTTCATCCTGAACCTGGCATCCTAAGTCATGACCCACCGATGCACAATGACACCTACTTCACAAGGATAGTGAAGTTTTTAGTTTTTCTGTAAAGCACTAAGCTGGGGTGCTATTAAAAGCCAGTAATAAAGAACAGTGGAAGAATGCGAACTGTAGCAACAAAAAAAACCTGAAGAACCAGAAGACTTGTTAAATTCATACCATATTAACTGTATTTTCTCTGAGAAGATGAATTCCACCTTATCAAGGGACTCTAAGATCTGCACAGCTCCTGTTTCCTGCTGGCCCGCAGTGTACCCAGTGTTCTGTATTTCTATCTGGAGTTTCATTGTAAAACAATTTGAAAACAAAACAAATATTTGACAGCGATTGTCCTTCACCTTAAGCAAACAATTTGTGTGTGTATCCTGAAGAGGTAATGCGCTTCAGCTCTGCCATGTAAATACCACTAATTCCCAATCCATAAAGTTGTATCAGCACCAACCTAGAAGACTACAGTGCCTCATGCTCTCAGAGAATGAGCAGACACTATTCCTAGTAACTGAATCATCCATCGTGCGCTCCCAAAGTAACTGAAGAATAAATCAGTATTGTAAATCTTGCTTTGCGCATTTTATATCTAGTCTGCTTTGTACTTAATCATAGACTTTAAGGTCAGAAGGGACCATTATGATCATCTAATCTGACCTCCTGCACAACGCAGGCCACAGAATCTCACCCACCCACTCCTGTATCAAACCTATGTCTGAGCCATTGAAGTCCTCAAATAATGGTTTAAAGACTTCAAGGTGCAGAGAATCTTCCAGCAAGTGACCCATGCCCTACGCTGCAGAGGAAGGCAAAAAAAAAACCCAGGGCCTCTGCCAATCTGCCCTGGAGGAAAATTCCTTCCCGACCCCAAATATGGCGATCAGCTAAACCCTGAGCATGTGGGCAAGACTCACCAGCCAGATACCCAGGAAAGAATTCTCTGTAGTAACTCAGATCCCACCCTAACATCCCATCACAGGCAGTAGCGGCGCCAGCTTTGCTGGCGCCCTAGGCGGCGGAAGGTCCCGCCCCCGAAATCCCGCCCCCAACAGCGGCGGCGGAAGGTCCCGCCCCCAAATTTTTACGGGCGGCGGGGGCGCAGGCGCCCCCAAAATAGCAGCGCCCTAGGCGACCGCCTAGGTCGCCTAATGGAAGCGCCGGCCCTGATCACAGGCCATTGGGCATGTTTACCGCTAATAGTCAAACACCAATTAATTGCCAAAATTAGGCTATCCCATTATACCGTCCCCTCCATAAACTTATCAAGCTTAGTCTTGAAGCCACGTATGTCTTTTGCCCCCACTGCTCCCCTTGGAAGGCTGTTCCAGAACTTCACTCCTCTGATGGTTAGAAACCTTCGTCTAATTTCAAGTCTAAACTTCCTGATGGCTAGTTTATATCCATTTGTTCTAGTGTCCACATTGGTAATGAACTTAAATAATTCCTCTCCCTCCCTGGTATTTATCCCTCTGATATATTTAGAGAGAGCAATCATATCTCCCCTCAGCCTTCTTTTGGTTAGGCTAAACAAGCCAAGCTCTTTGAGTCTCCTTTCATAAGACAGGTTTTCCATTCCTTGGATCATCCTCGTAGCCCTTCTCTGTACCTGTTCCAGTTTGAATTCATCCTTTTTAAACATGGGAGACCAGAACTGCACACAGTATTCCAGATGAGGTCTCACCAGTGCCTTGTATAACGGTACTAACACCTCCTTATCTCTACTGAAAATACCTCGCCTGATGCATCCCAAGACCGCATTAACTTTTTTCACGGCAATATCACATTGGCGGCTCATAGTCATCCTGTGATCACCCAATACTCAGAGGTCCTTCTCCTCCTCTGTTACTTCCAACTGATGCGTCCCCAGTTTAACACAATAATTCTTGTTATTAATCCCTAAATGCATGACCTTGCACTTTTCACTATTAAATTTCATCTTATTACTATTACTCCAGTTTACAAGGTCATCCAGATCTTCCTGTATGATATCCCGGTCCTTCTCTGTATTGACAATACCTCCCAGCTTTGTGTCATCCGCAAACTTTATTAGCACATTCCCACTTTTTGTGCCAAGGTCAGTAATAAAAAGATTGGTCCCAAAACCGATCCCTGAGGAACTCCACTAGTAACCTCCCTCCAGCCTGACAGTTCACCTTTCAGTACGACCCATTGTAGTCTCCCCTTTAACCAGTTCCTTATCCACCTTTCAATTTTCATATTGATCCCCATCTTTTCCAATTTAGCTAATAATTCCCCATGTTGAACTGTATCAAATGCCTTACTGAAATAAAGGTAAATTAGATCCACTGCGTTTCCTTTGTCTAGAAATCTGTTACCTTCTCAAAGATCTACCTTTTGTAAAACCATGTTGTATTTTGTCCCAATTACCATTGGCCTCAGTGTCCTTAACTACTTTCTCCTTTAAAATGTTTTCCAAGACCTTGCATGCTACAGATGTCAAACTAACAGGCCTGTAGTTGCCCGTATCACTTCCCCCCCCCCCCTCTTTCTTAAAGATAGGAACTATGTTAGCAATTCTCCAGTCATACGGTACAACCCGAGTTTACAGATTCATTAAAAATTCTTACTAATGGGCTTGCAATTTCATGTGCCAGTACCTTTAATATTCTTGGATGAAGATTATCTGGACCCCCCGATTTAGTCCCATTAAACTGGTCGAGTTTGGCTTCTACCTCGGATGTGGTAATATCTACCTCCATATCCTCATTCCCATTTGTCATCCTACCATTATCCCTAAGCTCCTCATTAAAGACTGAGGCAAAGTATTTGTTTAGATATTGGGCCATGCCTAGATTATCCTTAACCTCCACTCCATCCTCAGTGTTTAGCGATCCCACTTCTTTCTTTGTTTTCTTATTTATATGGCTATAGAACCTTTTACTATTGGTTTTAATTCCCTTTGCAAGGCCCAACTCTACATGGCTTTTGGTCTTTCTCACTTTATCCCTACATGTTTGGACCTCAATAAGGTAGCTTTCCTTGCTGATCACTCCCATCTTCCACTCCTTGTAGGCTTCCTGCTTTTTCTTAATCACCTCACTGAGATGCTTGCTCATTCAGCTTGGTCTACAACTCCTATCAATTTTTTCCCCTTTCTGGGGATGCAGGCTTCTGATAGTTTCTGCAACTTTGACTTGAAGTAATTCCAGGCCTTCTCCACCTTTAGATCCACAAGTTCTTCAGTCCAATCCGCTTCCCTAACTAATTTCCTTAATTTTTTAAAGTTAGCCCTTTTGAAATAAAAAACCCTAGTCAGATCTATTTTTGTTTATCCTTCCATTTAGTTTAAACTGAATTAACTCATGATCGCTCGAACCAAGGTTGTCCCCTACAACCATTTCTTCTATGAGGTCCTCACTACTAACCAAAACCAAATCTAAAATGGCATCCCCTCTTGTTGGTTCAGCAACTACTTGGTGAAGGAATCCATCAGCTATCGCATCTAGGAAAATCTGAGCCCTATGATTATTACTAGCACTTGTCCTCCAGTCTATATCTGGGAAGTTAAAGTCTCCCATAATCACACAATTCCTATTAGTATTTACTTCATTAAAAACATTAAAAAGGTCTCTATCCATATCCAAATCAGATCCCGGTGGTCTATAGCAAACCCCAAGCACTCTCTCAGGGGAGGCTCTAGTAGCTTTCTTCCCCAATGTGATTTTTGCCCAGACAGACTGTCTTATCCATTCCATCCCTTCTTATTTCTTTACAATCTACCTCATCATTGATATACAATGCTACTCCCCCACCTTTGCCTTTATTTCTGTCTTTCCTAAACAGCACATACCCTTCAATACTTCAGCTGTTTGCAACAAATTCATTTCCAAATATGCGGGTGTGGGGGGGGGGTTAGTGACAATACTTTTAGCCAGTGACAATACTTTTCACACTTCCTTTCCGCCTCCTCCAATATACAGAGGCAGTTAATGATTGACTTTGAAATATGGAAACTGGGCAAATGGAAATAACTTTCCCATTTTATATTAAAAGAAATTTATTTTCCGTTTTTAAATTACTGCAAACTTAATGTATGTGGAATGTAATTTTAGCCTAATAGCACTCATATAAAGTAATTATGTATTCTTTGGTACGCCAGTAAGGTTAATATTCATTCAGGTTATACAAATTGCACTGTGAAAATAGGTATAACTTGGATTTTGAGCAACTTGACCGAAGACCAAGGAGAGACAAATTAAACAATCTTCATTAGGCTACTGATTTAATTTTCCAGCATAAAACTCTCTCAATAGATTTTCCCTTATTCTAATATTTTCATTATTTTTCCCAGAGGCCAGTATTTTCGTTAGTATATTTTAATGTTTTAATACTTAAACAACAAAAAAGACTTCCCCACACCTGTGTTGCTCTATTAGCATTGAAATGCTAAAAAGTCCTAAAATTAAAATGCTAAATAGATGTTTTGGGAATCACTAGAATGCTACCACTTCCCTGAGCAAATTCATCTTCATATTTTCCTCTCTTATCTACTACAGCGCATTGAAAAAAATGCAAGAGCCCCAGTGAGAAGCTTTAGAACTTTAATGGGGATGGAAACTGGCATTCAACTGCTAACTGATAGTGCAGTTAGAGCACACAATATGAAATGAAATTGTGTTAGCAGTAAGTCCTTAGTTAAGGGAGTATGCCAAGAGAAAAAAAAAAAAAAGGGTCAAAGATTCACCACCCTCCCCCACCAATGCATCTTCCTTCTGCCACACAACTGATCTAGCTCAGAATGAAAATTAGAAACATTGTAAAATAGATATCTAATTTCAATCCAGAAACATTGTTCCAATCCTAACATATGAGAAAAATAAATCTAAAATAAAGAATGGATATTGATGCAGTAATGGGTGCTGGGTAACGCAATGTGTTGACCTTGAGAATGGACTTTCAGTTTGTCAGACAGTCAAAAAACAAGAAATTCATCATTTTAAAAAGGTCCTCATGAATAGAGCTGGGTGAATAGTGGGTTTTTCAGTTTGCTGGCAGTTCCAAAACAAAATGGTTTTAAATTTTTGATTTGGGTCAAACCAAAAATGAAATTTGGCAAATCAAAAAAAAGTTCTAAGTTTTTTTGGGTTGGATCAAAACATTTTTATTCTGGGCACTTAAAAAAACAACTTAAGGACTAGATTCACAAAATGGGAAAGGGTGGAGAGGAGCTGGTGATATTGGTGTTGGTGGTGCTACTCTCCATATAACTTTTTAGCCCAGTGGTTAGGGCACTCACTGGGGGGATGAGAGCACCCCGGGTTCAATTCCCCCCCCCCTCTGCGTAGTGTAGAGAAGGGATTTAAAACTTGGGTCTCCCACTGGGCTATGAAGCTTTCTCAATCTCTCCTGCTGAAGCTGTTCCACTTTTTATAAATAATTATCAGAGCAGGCACTTTAACTTGGGCCTCCCATATGTTAGGGGAGTCCTCCAATGTCATTCATGTCAATGAATAATCATTTGGCCAGGAAAAATGTGTGAATGAGTCTATAGCCT